>JAWNNB010000189.1:0-264578 GCA_035043285.1 Drosophila subsilvestris
TGGTTCGTCACAAACAGACGACGCAGCCAAGCTCTCAAATGACGAGATCAACAACCAACAACAAAACTAAACACATGCCAAAAGACAAATACCCGAAATAATAATGAATAAATTAAGATTCTGGAAAAAAATACATTTCCTTTCCCAAATACATTTCCTTTCCCACGGTACCGGTGCATAGCGATCACCTTACTTGGTGATTGGACACTGTCCAGAGGGCTGATGGTTAGGTAACTCTCGGTTCCCAATCCAGCAGTCAGAATTAAAGAATAATTAGATATATATATCAATAAACTTAAGAACTTATGTAAGACAGCCGTGGGAACGATCGACGGCCACGATTAGCAATAAAAGGCCCTGCCTGACATGAAGGCAGGGCAGTCAGTCGTCGTGAATGAACGAGTCCTAAACCCCGCGGAAACCTAACAATTACATCTAACACGACTCAAAGCAAAGAGAATAAAGAACCATACTAATAATCATTCAAAAATCAAAGTGTTGTGTCTTGGTAATTCATTCTATTGCAGCATTTGGCAGAGTTACTGACTCGCCTATAAAGATCCTAAGCAAATCATAAATTGTCTTGTGATTTGGGACCCTGGACTAGACTGATGCATACCTCAGCCTGGAATAGGACATCACATGATGAGGCCAACATTGACTAAGAGGAGTGTGTTAAAAACATTGAAGTCAGGAAGGTTCTGGTCATTTGTGACTGCTTCTAATAGACCCAATCAATGTTTTAAATAAAAATGTATCTGTAAGATATGTAACTGCTTTTATACAAAGCAAAATAAAAGCCGTCGGCCCAAAAGGTGCAGAAAGTTTATTTTTCTTATGCCAGGGAGATAAATTCGTTTGAAACATTTTCATTACTTGCTCGTATATTCCACATTCTTCGAATATTTTAATATACGAGCATCACCTGTCCGCTTTAAAGACTGTTTCTTCCTCGCTCTCAGATAAAGACCATATGATAGTTCTTGGTGATTTCAATTTGCCAGGTACTGTTTGGTCTTCGTGCCATCTCACGACAAGACTTTATCAACGGCTTGTTAGACATATCCCTGTCTCAAGTCAACCATGTGAAAAATTCCTTGGGTTGATTGCTGTATCTGTGCTTTGTCTCGGATCCGACCATAACGTTGCCAACCCGAGCCCTTCCGGTACCTGAAGAGCACTATACCTGAAGACTCCTACTATCCTACATTCGAAGTGTCGGTCGATATTGGGCCTACTGTTTTGGACCGAACGGGTAGGCTATCTGAACGTGTCCGTTGCTTTCGTAAAGCCGAGTTTACGAAGCTTAATAACCTCATTAATGACTTTGATTGGTCCGCTCTGTACTTGTATATTTTACAATGTACTTGACACACTTTCTTGTCCGGTTAGATCTGGGAAGCCTCATTGGTTTACCAAACAGTTATCCAGTCTAAAAAACTTAAAATCAAGACTTTATACAAAATTTCAAGAAGTTGGTTCTCCGACTTCTCTCTCTCGCTATGTTATAGCAGGGCCAAATTTCTTCGTTCTTAACGCTTAATGCCATAAAAATTACCTATCTCGATGCAGGATTCGCTTTTCACAGGACCCTAAACAGTTTTATAGCTTCGAAAATAGTAAGCATAGAACGTCCGCACATCCATCCTCGCTATCATTTCTAAATATGACGTCAAACAATGATCAGGCAATTGCCGATCTTTTTGCCCAATTTTTCCAAACAACCTATTCGCATGAAAGCTACTCTGTATCCATACAGTTTACCAAGGTCGAATATAATTTTCAGCCCATTGTTTAATGAAAACTCACTGCTTCATGATCTTCGACTAGTTAAGCCGGTGTTTTCACCAGGTCCTAACGGAGTTCCCGGCTGTGTACTCAGGTACTGTGCTGACGCTCTGTGTGGACCCCTTCTTAAACTATTCACACTATTCACACCTTCTAGCACAAAAAACTTGACCTCTTTGGGTTTCCGCACAATGTTTTGAGATGGATTTCTAGCTACCTTTGTTCTAGGTCTCAAAGAGTCTTGTTTAAAAACTCCTTCTCTTCACCTGTTAAGGTTACTCCTGAAGTGTCACGTGGCAGCCATTTTTTATTCTGGACGTTGATATGCAATGACTGCACCATCAAGTGGCCCATGCGACACCAAGCCGAAACGCAGCCCCTCCTCCCGCCCAACCGACCTTGGAGCGTTGTGCAGGTGGTGGTGTTGCTCCACCTGTTCCTTGCTTGAGTGTCGGCCTGTTTCTCTAAATCGCTTTGGTGCCTTCTAAGGGAGACAAGGACGTTCTCAGTTCTGTCGTTTTCCAGCCCGACGCCGTCCTTAGCCAGAACGTCAGCCATCTCGTTACAATCGATGCCTTGGTGGCTGGGAACCCAGTAGATCCGCACTGACTTAGTCGTGCTTACGATTTCTAGTGCCTCCCTGCTTGCAAAGATATTTTTGGAACTGACCGCTGACGACTGCATGGATCTTATCGCCGCCTGGCTGTCCACAAACAGGTTTATCACGTCGTGTGGGAGATCCGTAGACTGAGCAGCCTCTGCCGCTTTCCGTATAGCGAAAACTTCCGCCTGAAATATGCTGCATTGGTCCGGTAGCTTATAGGACAGCCTTATCTCAGGGTCTGCACAGTATATGCCCGCTCTTACTCCTGCTTCCATCTTAGAGCCGTCTGTGTAAATGTTGAGGTGCCGAGTCTGTAAAAAGCTGTAAAAACCTCGATAGTGGCCCCACTCGATGTTTTCAATATTATCGACCTAAAAAAAATGTTTAAAAAAAATTTAAACATATTTTGATTAAAAATTCAGATTTCCTGCCATATATACAGCTGCGGAAAATTTAAAAGGATTTGTTGCACTTTTTAAAAAGGCAAAAGAAAAAAAACAAGTTTGAAAGATATTTACATGTTATTCTTCTTAATGATAAAACTTTGAACTAACTGGAAAAAATTCAACAAACCATTTAATTCTAATTTAATATTTAGAAAATGTCATAAGTGGCTTTATTAAAAAAAAAAGTTTAGGCGAAGTGTTTATTTATTGATAATAATGATTAATAAGATTAGAAATTAAATAAAAATGTTGTGGCCGTTCTTCGGGAATATTATTGATTAATAATGGTTAAAAATTATACAAAAAGGTTGCAAGATCATCGGGAACTACATGAAATTATTTGTATTAATGATTAAAAATGAAATAAAAAGTTGAGATCTTTCTTTGGGAAGACGATGTTAAGGAACATGATAATAGATAATAAATTCAGTCCACTGATTTTTGTTAAGCATAAGGAGGATGTTTAAATGCTTTGGCTTTAAAGATGTCCTTCTCTCAGATATAATTTGACCCGCTCTGCTAAACATTCTCTCTGATTCGATATAGGATGCCGGGATGCAGAGGAAGCGCTTGGCAACTTGCGCCAAGCTTGGGTATTCCAAGAAATCACTCTGTGAATAAGAATACATATACATATATTTAGAAAATTGTATACTTTTTAATAGATATTTTATTAATTACCTTCCAATATGTAAGTGGATCCAGGGAATGCGGAGCATTAGGCCTCTCTATGTACTGTCTTCAACCATGACCACGCTTCAATATGAGAAGGAATTTAGCAAGCGATATATCGATGGTGGAAAAAACAATCGATGGTGACCGCAGCAAGCCACAATCGATGCTATCGTCACTATCGTCGATGGTTTAACAGCTCTACTGGGTCTGGCACTAACCATACAGTATATAGATGTGCCAGTTCATACAACGAATGTGTTGTACCCTCTGCACACTGAGCCCATCCCGGAGGAACGGTGGGAATTTTTGAAATATGTGAAACTCCGATTCACACTGCGACCATCCACCATCCCCCATCCACGAGAAACAGCTGATGCTCATAATTGCGTGCGGAAATTTGTTTACGTCTTTAATTAAAATGAATATTAATAATATTGCAATGGTTGTAAATGTGATTCAACAGCAAAACATATTCTTGACCAAACTAATCATGTTGCTGCACATGGATGATGAGGATGTGGACGAGGAGGAGATATTAGAATTGATATTTGTTTCGAAAAAACTGAAGCGTGGTCATTTTTGACTGCATCTACAAAATTTAATCAATTTTTTAAATACAATATATATGATAGGGCTTTTTAAAAGCGGTTCGGGACATTTTGGGAGAAAGATGTAGCCGAAAACAAAGTTGCTGTTTAATGTATACATTAAACATTAAACTGTATACATTGTATACTTTGGGCTGTTTTATGAGTAAATAATAGACGGAGGGCTGTTAGCCAACAGCGTGTGCAATTTCCTGCATGAGTTTTGCAAAACACTCCTTATAAACAAATTCCCAGCGGATAGTCCACAAACTATCTCACTTCTGAGTTTTTGTGCCTGAGAATATTTTGACATCAGATGTTTTGTTGTTGTTTTTTTTTTCCATTTTCCTGTCTGTCATTGTTTACATTTTCGTAGTCAATTCCGATTTTTCGTTGTGAATGTCAAATATTTATGGTTGCATTTGACAATTATCGAAAAAATACCGCATGGAAACGTGCGAATTAGGAACATCCCAGATGGATGGCGGAATAACTGGGAAATTTTCGGAACGGCAAAACCTTACGGCCCATCCCAGAAATGGATGGGGGATGGTGGATGGTCGTCAGTGTGAAAAGGCTATTACAGAAAAATTTGCAGATCCAGGTCCCCCGCTCTCAGGGCCTGTGCTCTCAGGGGACCTGAGAGAGTAAGAGAGAGAACGGCCATGGTGCAACATGCCAGTCGTTTGTCAAACGGCGTCGAAGGAGGTTGTGTAGCGCACGATTTGTTTCTGTCTTTTCTGTCTTCTTCTTCCTCACAAATAAAATTCTTTCTATTACTATGAATTTTTTTTTTATTTTCTTAAACATTTTTCTGAATTACGAATTAAATGTCAGTATTTGTTTTTCATTATTTCGATTTATTATTATTCATATTTATTTATTATCGAAAAAATGTTCTCGCCTGTCAGCGGAGAAGAAAAACACTTGCTATCTCTTTCTAGCGCTTGTTTATCTCTGAGTGGCGAGATATTAGGGTTGAAAATATTTATGGTCCACTTTGCAGCTATTTTCCTCTCCAGGTCCAAAGGTCTTTGGCTCGGGGACCGGGAATTGGGCAATTCGGCATGTATGTGTGTGTGTACACAGACACGACAAAATTTTGCCAATTTTTACGTTTCAAAAACTCGGTTTTGATTTTTTAGTTTCCTGGTTACGTGTGTGTGTGCCACGTATTCACACATACTGTGCTTGTGTGTGGGCTCTACAATTTTCGGCCGCTTGAACTGAAATTTGTTTTTTGTCTTGTCCTGAGGGCTGATGTAGCGATCTGAGCTGACCTTCCGCAACATAAATGAGGAATGGACAGAGTGGGCGTGGGAAATAAATAAAATATAAAAGCTGATATTTGTTTTATTTACTTGAAATTGCACATCTATTTACATATACATATACATATTTTAGACTTGTTTTGGTTTTTACGATCCATATATTTACATTTAAAGATGTTTTTTATGTATATATATATGTACATAAAGTTATGTATGGGTGCTCCAATACATGGCACATGACTTTATACGCTTATGTCATCGACCTGAATGACGTTGTCATCGATGTGTCGTCGCTCACACATCGATGCCCCGTACTGCAGGGTATGTTTGTAGGTATATATTCATTGTCATATATATATTTATACGTAGGTATATAAAATTATTTTAGTTAAAATCACTAAAATCACCAATTTTCTGAATACATATATATATACATAAAAACATCTTTAAATGTAAATATATGGATCGTAAAAACCAAAACAAGTCTAAAATATGTATATGTAAATAAATGTGCAATTTCAAGTAAATAAAACAAATATCAGCTTTTATATTTATATTTTATTTATTTCCCATGCCCACTCTGCCCATTCCTCATTTATGTTGCGGAAGGTCAGTTCAGATCGCTACATCAGCCCTCAGGACAAGACAAAAACAAATTTCAGTTCAAGCTGCCGAAAATTGTAGAGCCCACACACAAGCACAGTATGTGTGAATACGTGGCACACACACACGTAACCAGGAAACTAAAAAATCAAAACCGAGTTTTCGAAACGTAAACATTGGCAAAATTTTGTCGTGTCTGTGTACACACACACATACATGCCGAATTGCCCAGGTCCCGGTCCCCGAGCCAAAGACCTTTGGACCTGGAGAGGAAAATAGCTGCAAAATGGACCATATGTAAATATTTTCAACCCTAATATCTCGCCACTCAGAGACAAACAAGCGCTAGAAAGAGATAGCAAGTGTTTTACTTCTCCGCTGACAGACGAGAACATTGTTTCGCTAATAAATAAATAAAAATGAATAATAATAAATCGAAATAATGAAAAACAAATACTAACATTTAATTCGTAATTCAGAAAAATGTTTAAGAAAATAAAAAAAATTCATAGTAATAGAAAGAATTTTATTTGTGAGGAAGAAGAAGACAGAAAAGACAGAAAAAAATCGTGCGCTACACAACCTCCTTCGACGCCGTTTGACAAACGACTGGCATGTTGCACCATGGCCGTTCTCTCTCTTACTCTCTCAGGTCCCCTGAGAGCACAGCCCCTGAGAGCGGGGGACCTGGATCTGCAAATTTTTCTGTAACACATTCGTTGTATGAACTGGCACATCTATATACTGTATGGTTAGTGGTCTGGTCCTGACCCTTTTTCTGGTGGTCGGGTCCCATAAATTATGTTGTTTCGACATCCAGGCAAGTTCGGGGGATCATGTAGTCAGTTGTACTGATCATGTCTCGGCCGATTGAACTTTTCCCGAATCCGTGCAGCGACATGTTGCCTGATGCGACTAGGCGTTGTGCTGCCTTTCCTGCAATCAGTTGCGTGTAGATGTCTAGGAGGTCTATTCCGAGTAATGTTTCGAGAGCTTTTGTTAGCTTTTGTTGACCTCAGCGCCCCTGAGATGCAGAGCATTGCCTGCCGCTTTCCATAAGCTTATTGTATGTCTTTTTTTCCGTAGCTTGCCACCACACTAAGACTCTATACAGCACAGTCGGTCTCACCACCGAGATGTAGATCCAGTGCATTAGAGCTGATAGGCCCCATGTGCTGTTATCATCTTCTTGGATACATATAGTGCAATGGTGGCCTTCTTCACCCTTTCCAATACATTGGGTCTCCATGCCAGCTTTCTGTCCAGTACTATGAGAAGGTATTTGACATGTGTTTTTGGGGTCAGCCTGGTTCTGTCGATTTTCGGGGGGATCCATGCTGGCACCTAATATCTCTTGGTAACGAGGAGAAGGATATTATAAGGTAGAGAAATTTTTAGTCCGAGCATAAGACCCTTAACAGTTCATGCAAGGAGTATTTTGATCTAAAAAGTAGAAGGAACAAAGGAATAAAGATTCTAGTAGATTTAATAGGAATCGTAAAGTTTATGCGGCTCAACAAGTCAGGGCTATCTACGTCACCCTTGATCAGGTTGTGCATAAAAATCACACCAACCATTTTTCCACGACTAACTAAGGTTGGAAGGTTTATTAAAAGCAATTTACGAGGGTAAGATGGCAGTCTCACACCTGCATCCCAGTTGAGGCCACGTAGAGCAAAAAGTAAAAAGTTTGTCTGGACTGAGTCTATACGGCCCTGGTGTGCTTTGTACTGCGGGCACCATACACAAGAGCCGTACACTAAAATCGGACGAACAAGCGAGATATAGAGTCTTCGTTATATAGGGATCGTCAAACTCCTTTGACCACCTTTTTTTAAAAGCAAGCACGCCCATGGCCTTATTTACCATGGTGGAAATGTGTTCAGAAAACTTTAATTTGGGGTCTAGTTTAACACTAAGATCATCATCCAATATAATTCTCTCAAGAGAACCACCGCAGAGGGTGTAAGGAGCTAACATGGGGCTGGAGCGATGAAATGTCATAACTTTGCATTTCGAGGCATTTAGGTGTAACATATTTGCACAACACCATGACTGAAAGTTATTGAGATCGGATTGCAAGCGAGAGTGAAATGAAATGTCCTTGTACTGGACACAGAGTTTAATATCATCCGCATACATGAGTACTCGAGAATTTGTTAATACTGAAGGCAGGTCTTTAATAAAGACCAGAAGTAGTTATCCGGGTAGGTGTGTATGCGCCTTCTTGAAGAGGAGATTTTCGCAAAGGCAAAAGTTCACCTGGCGTCCTCCTGGATGCATCTTTGTTCCTTGTTCGTGAGAGAGTCGGGCATCGGCGGATTAGACGTTCAAGGGTTTCGATAGCCCCGGACTCATTACATTTCCTGCAATTGCCACTGTTGGTGACGCCAAATTTATTTGCGTGTTGAAAAAGTAAAAGCATTGCTTATGAAAAAATTTACATTTACGGTCGCAAACGTACGCAACTTTGAAAATTAAAATACAAATTTTGGTTGATATTAACCTCAAAGTTTTGTTATAATAAAATTTACACCAAGGCTTACCAAGCTTAATTAGCTTAATTTGTATAAAATCAAGTTAAGGGTATGTGTATAATGCAGAGAACGAAACGTCAGACCCCATAAAGTATATATTTGTCTTGATCATGTCTGTCTGTCCGTCCGTCTGTCTTGATAAGCGCCTAGTTCTCAGAGACTATAATAGCTACAGCAACCAAATTGTTTCCAGACTCATGTGATTTCACTGCTACAAATGATATAAGCTACAATTTCAAATTTACATACATTTATGATTTGTTTTAAAAATTGGTTTTTGTGAGTATTTTTAAGTTAGAAATTACTTAGCGAAACAAGACCGCTCAGATTGGTTGCTTAATTCAGAATATTTATTGAATTTATTTTTTTCTTAGCCTAGGGTACAATTGTTCTTATGTATGACGGAGATCGAGAGTTCTCCCACGCATTATATTGACAGAGTACCGCATAAGTATTAGTGGTCTCTGCATCAGTCTAATGGAAATGCTTGATCAGCACTAAGTAGCTTGTTGAGAGGAAGACCCATCGCCTCACTGTTAGGGCGTTTGGGTTCTGCCTGCGTTTGGCTAAATGCCTGATCAGCAGTTTTGGTAGCAGACTGACCGATCTGCGTTCAAGTCGCAGATGGTTGTTGTGCAAAAGGAATGTGTAACATAAGCATTAGTTGTTTATGTCACTGTGTTTATGTACACGCTTATATATTTATTTATATATATAACAGATTGTTACATATGTAAACGCATTAGTTCACTACCGTATTATCATCAGTAATATATGTATACAGATTAATATAGATGCCGTGGACAGTTTTCCACGGTTAAGCCACAGCAACGGTGCAGTGTCGAATGGGAGTAAAAGCTTTCTCTAGCTCTCGCCTACGTCTAAAAAATGTCTAGTTATACTAAGCCGGCATAACATCGCTGCCGCTCGAGAGTGTCTACGTTTACCTTTGGTCAAGGAAAAGAACCTGCAGCCGGTCGAGCTTAAGCCCGCTTAGAACATTGAATTTACCTATCTGCTAGTAATATTCATTATTTTGTACAATTGAACTAACCTGCGAATTTGGATAAGAATTAAAGTTATAATAGTCTTACTCGCTATTGTCGCGTCGCAAAGTGCAGTTAGGACTAGCATCTAGGTAATACATAAGTTCAAGAACCACATCGACGAAAATGAACAGCAAGTCGATGATTAAGTCTGTGAGCGACAGTCCAGGAATGCAAAACGGACCCTCTGTGCAAAATATTGTAATTAAATTTTAACCTCTAATAAATCATTACGCAATCATTTAAATCCGCGGTTCCTTTCTCTGGCACCACCGAATCCGCCACCCTAAGGAACGCCCACTGCCGCCACTGGTGTAATACAACTCTGTGTGCCGCATCATTATACACAGCATATTGGGGTTCCGTCAAGGCGCAGCTGTAAACAACATAGAGGTTAGACTAATACAACACTAATCTCAACACAACTAAAAGAGCTAAACATGCAAAGATTGCTAAGAAATACTTAGTACTAGGTACGGGAAAGGTCTGTTACTATTAATGATTTAAGAAGAGGAAGGGAATTAGTGGTGGTTACTATAAGGTTTACAGAATTATGGTCCGAGCATAAGACTTTGATCTACAAAGTGGAAGGAACAAAGGAATAAGTTTCTAGTAGATCTAATAGGAATCGTAAAGTTTATGCGGCTCAACAAGTCAGGACTATTTACGTCACCCTTGATCAGGTTTTGCATAAAAATCACACCAAGCAAACTCTAATAAATTTGTGGTTGTTGATCGTCGCTTTATAAATCAAACATTTTAGGAATAGCGGATAACTTAGATATACCTCTATAATTATTAGCATCAGACTTGCTACCTTTCTTATGGTGAGGAATAATAAAAGATTCCTTCCAGAACGGGGGAAAGCATGAAGAATGAATGGATAGGGTTAATAGTTTAAACAGGGGTCCCTACAGAGCGTCGGCACAGTACCTGAGTACACAGCCGGGAACAACGTCAGGACTTGATGAAAACACTGGCCTAACTAGTCGAAGATCATGAAGCAGTGAGCTTTCATGGATACGGCTAACCAGAGTAGCTTTCATGGGAACAGGTTGTTTGGAAAATTTGGGCAAAAAAATCGGCAATTGCCTGATCATTGTTTGCCGTCATATTAAGAAATGATAGCGAGGCTGGATGTGCGGACGTTCTACGCTTACTATTTTCGAAGCTATAAAACTGTTTAGGGTCCTGTGAAAAGCGAATCCTGCATCGAGATAGGTAATTTTTATGGCATTAAGCGTTAAGAACGAAGAAATTTGGCCCTGCTATAACATAGAGAGAGAGAGAAGTCGGAGAACCAACTTCTTGAAATTTTCTATAAAGTCTTGATTTTAAGTTCTTTAGACTGGATAACTCTTTGGTAAACCAATGAGGCTTCCCAGATCTAACCGGACAAGAAAGTGGGACACAAGAATCAAAAAGTGTGTCGAGTACATTGTAAAATATGTTTGTGCCTATCATAACGTCAGTGCACAAGTACAGAGCAGACCAATCAAAATCCCTAATGAGTTTATTAAGCTTCGTAAACTCGGCTTTACGAAAGCAACGGGCACGTTCAGATAGCCTAACAGTTCGGTCCAAAACAGTAGGCCCAATATCGACCGACACTTCGAATGTAGGATAGTAGGAGTCTTCATGTATATAGTGCTCTTCAGGTACCGGAAGGGCTCGGGTTAGCAACGTTATGGTCGGATCCGAGACAAAGCAAAGATACAGCAATCAACCCAAGGAATTTTTCACATGGTTGACTTGAGACAGGGATATGTCTAACAAGCCGTTGATAAAGTCTTGTCGTGAGATGGCACGAAGACCAAACAGTACCTGGCAAATTGAAATCACCAAGAACTATCATATGGTCTTTATCTGAGAGCGAGGAAGAAACAGTTTTTAAAGCGGACAAGTGATGCTCGTATATTAAGATATCCGAGGAAGGTGGAATATACGAGCAAATAATGAAAATGGAAAATGGAGAATCAGTTGTACGCATGGGGATTCCAGGACTTGTTGAGCCTGGACTATGAAATGTTCCGACGTAAAGTTTGAGTCCACTGCAATGAGGACTCCACGTCAAGTCTGTCGTCGGGTCGGACTCGACAGACACGGACGCTACAGACATTTCTAAATGCGTACGCTCCGAGACTCTTCGGGTTCCGAATCTGCTTCACCAGCAGCTATCTTTGCCCTTGGAGTAACAAACGTGATCAACTGCTGCACTGAAGGAGGGGTCGGAGTAAGTTTCTCGGATGCCGGCGGACGAGAGGCAGTCGGCACTTGCAAGTCCCGCGGAGTAGACTTCTTGCGCCTCGGAGACTCAGCCAGCAGCTGAAATCTGCTAAACAGAGTTTCCATGGCCAAGAGCCGATCATATGGCTGGTTAAAGCCCACGATCACCTCTGTGAAGCCACTCCGCGTTTTCCACAGCACGGCATTCCTCACAACTATAGTGCCATTGTTTTGGGAAATGGCATCTCCTACACGGCCAGAGATCCCTACACATTTTGCGTTCACTACGCTTTCGCAAAGCCAGCATGGGATATTGGGCTAGTCATGGGTAATCTACTTCTTGCAGGTTCTTTTGGCAGGTTTTTATGTCTTTTAATTGTTTTTTCGAGAAAAAAGCTCGTGTGGCGTAAACTTTGTTGCCGAATGAATAGAATTGTTATATGTAATGTAATAAACGCTTCTGTTACTATATCCTCAGGCTTTATTTCTACTTTCATTCCTTTTTTCTGCTCTACTAATGTTCTGTACATCTGTTATTGTCGAATGCAACCTTTTAATTGTTGCATTACTATATGACTGCTGAAAAGATGTCGTTTACAATTCTATCTCGTACTGCCCACAAAAATACTTAAATAAGTAAGAGGAAAATTCTACCCCTTGAACACAAACTATTTTGTTATGAATCACGAATAGTACCATAAAGACCCTCAACGATCTGACCACGTTTATGCTATCCCTTGCTGGAGCTGTGTATCCCCACGCATGTCTGGAGAATTTGTCGATGTTCGTTAATACGAACTTCTTGTTTAAGATATATAAATGTATATGCACTATCTCCATAGGTTTACCCGGGGTTTCCGTGACGCTATATTTTATTTCCTGAGGGTTCCATCATATTTCATTCTTTGGCATCTGTCACAATTATTTATAATCTGTGCTGTTTTTAACTTCATTTTTGAAAAGTATAGACTTCTCTTGAGATGAGCTAGTGTCTCTTCTATTCCCCTATGGTTATTCCTCTCATGGTGGTCTTTGACTGCCTTTTCTTAATTTTCTCTTTCTGTAAATTCTGGTAGTATAACTGTGCACCTTACTGACTTATTAATTTTGCTATAGGCAAAATACTTACAATAAGCATGTTTAGCAACTGAGCTTTTTCAGTAGCGTTGTTTTGTGAGGTTACTAAAAGACGATGATTGTTCAGTATATATATTCACAGTTTATTGTAGTGTAGTATATAAGGCGATAAAGAGTCGAAGGGATAGTAAGCTGCATTCAAGACTGGGTCAGATTGAAGACGCGGGGTCGGTTCAAGACGGTGTCGGATTGAATAGCTCGATTCCAAAACGATGTACAAGAAGTGATTGCAAGATCAAGAATAAATCAAAGGGCAGGCGGGCCGAATTGCCCGTGTCCTAATGCGAACGAGAGAGCGACAGATCGAGAGAGTGATAGCGAAAGGCGATGGAAAGAAAGGTGCGAGATGAAGAAGCGAGAGAACGGCTCCATAGGCATGCTGCGGTGCGGAAGCATGAATGTTTACATATGTTTGTAGGTAGATGACAATTTAGTACAGGGGCAGTGCAAACAACGAACAATATGAGGATTTACTCTACTGCTGCACCACTGTCTAGAATCTATGCATTTATGTAAGTCCACTATTTGGCTGCGTAACCAAACAAAGCATTCTGTATAACTATAACCAGATCGTCTGGTATAAAAATTGCTACAGTCTTGTTGGGCTTCATAATCTCTTTAAGCCTACGGCCAATTGTCTCTTCTTCAAAGTTATCCTCAGTCCATGTTATCCTAATTTTGTTCTTTAAGCGGACCTCCTTCAATTTTCCAGCTGGACCCCCATTTCTCTACGATTATTGAATATTACAGAGCTCGCAAATAACTGTCGACCGTTTGTTGTTGTCCGAAAATAACTGTTATTTCAGAACCTTTTAGCAAAAAGTCAGAGAAGAACCGTTCCCATCGGCTCTCGAAAAAATCGGTCTTTGCTCAACCAAAAACCGGTTTTTTGCTGCCCTTCTGCTCTGCTCATTCACGGACCGTTCTGTCGCGAGCGAAGAAAACAAAAGTCTTTTGCGTTTGTGTGCGTGTATGTGCGAGTAAGGTGTCTATTTCGGCTTGTCGGTCACAAGCCACACTTGCGCTTCGTACATACGAACATACATACATACATATGTACATACTTACAGCTGCAGACACTACAAAAACAAAATATGGACAAAAAAGACCGTTTACGCTGAGCCCTTTATTGTTCTGCTCTTCTGGTGACTCTTTATGTGCGAGCGCCAGTCGGATCGCTCTCTATGAGTTTGTTATTGAACGAGCATAACACGAACAGCTCAACTGAGAACCATCAACCGAAGACCGAAACGAAGAGACACGAAGGGTTCTGCTCGGAGAGAGAGCAAGCGTGCATGGGTTTTTCGGTTATGCTCCTGAGCAGACCGCAAAGGGAAAAACGGTCGACAGTTATTTGCGAGCTCTGGAATATTATAATCCTTTAACGGTTTTTCCGATATAGGAAACCCGAGGTGTAAGTCTTCCTCTACAAAATGCATGGTTTCCTTGTTAGTTGCTAACTCCGGCATGTTTTCATGTTCATTTCTGGATGTATCCTACTAAGAGCGTCAGCCACTTCATTAAGGGATCCTTTCTTGTACAAGATTTCATAGTCGTACTCTAACAACTGCAGTTTCCACCTAACCAGCTTTGAATCTGGTTCCTTTATACTCATTAACCAAGTCAGCGGTCTGTGGTTCGTGACTATTTTAAATCTCTGTCCGAATAGATAGTGCCGGAAGTGCTAAATCGCCGAAATAATGGCAAGCATCTACTTTTCTATCGTCGCATAATTTACTTCTGCGTCGGACAATGTTCTACTTGCATATGCCAATGGTCTGTTCGCTCCCAAATGTCCTTGGGATAGGACAGCTCTTACGGCATAGTTGCTAGCATCTGTTGTAAGAATAAATGGTTTTGAGAAATCTAGGAACTGCAGAATGGGATCGGTACATTAACAAATTTTGCACGTTTCGAATGTTTCTGTAAATTCCGAATTAACTTATACTGATTTGTTCCCTTTAAATTACCTCGTCAGTGGTTTCGTTATAGCCGCGAAATTCTTTAAATCTTTAAAACTTCCTGTAATATCCTAATAGTCCCAGGAATGACTTTATCTGTTTCCTAGTTTTTGGCATCGGAAACCTCTTTATCGCTTCTATTTTGTTTGGTTTAATACCCTCTAATGTTACTACGTGCCTTAGGTACTCTACCTCCTTCCTCAAAAATTCTGTCTTGTCCAGTTGAAGTTTGAAAAATTCGTTTTCTAATTTTGCGAAAACCCTATTCAGGTCCCTCATGTGCTCTTGTGAGGATGCAGAGAACACCATGATGTCATCCATATATACAAGGCAAATTTCCCCAACAGTTCCCCGAAAAGGTTTATCATTAATTTTTGGAACGTTGCTGGGGCATTATGTAGCCCAAAAAGCATCCTCTCGTATTCGAAATGGCCTCCTTCCGCGGAGAATGCTGTTTTCGGTATATCTCTTTCTTCTACCACGATCTGGTAATACCAAGTCTTGCCAAGTCTAACGTCGAGAAACACTTTGCTCTCCCCAGCCCATCCAACACGTCGTTTAAACTACTCGACAAAATTTAACTTTTTATTTAGGCTGTGGCCCAAAATGATTTTACTGATAGATTTTGAGATTTAACATTTTTTTAACCACATTGTTTTTTTTATAGTTTAGTTATTTTTTAACGAATTTTTTAAAATCTGGTTTTTTTTTCAGAGGTAGTGCTTTTATTTTTCACATAACCTAAGCATCTTATATTTGGTTGCATGTTACTTTGCAGTTCTATAATGTTGACAGATGCAGCTTTAAATCAGACCAAGACACGTTGTAGCTACAGCTTAACGTCTGGAAGATATTAAGCTTTTAAGTTCAAATTTGATCATTTTTTGCAGTATTTTTTCACAAAATTTTGACTTTTAAAAGTCAGGCAAAGTCGAAAAAATATTTATTTTTGCTTTTAGATAGACGCATTAATTAGGCGTCGTTTAAGGTATTGCTCATTTAAATCTATGGAGGAACGGTGGAGCTACAGTAGACGTTTAGTCGGCGGCGGCGCGTCAGAAAAGTCAAAAATCGGCGGCGGCGGCGTTTGGCGTCATACATTTTTGTACAGACTTACAGACTATTAAGCATAGTATATAAAAAAAAACTGTAGCAGGAATTATTCGTTAATGTTTTCCTGGCATGTTTATCCAGCAACATGAGCGGAATCTACAGATTCATATTGATAGTTGCCTATCTGAACCGTGTGTGGACTGAGACATTCCTGACACCCAGCTCAGTTCAACAGTAATTCCAGAAGTGAATGGTACAAGATGGAGCAAAAACTGTGCGCAAACCCAATAGGAGATATGTATGAAAATGATTCATATTTTTGTCATCGTCAGAGTGCACCTTTTTTATTTTAATTTTGTTTGAATACATAATAAACACATGAAATGATATTTTTTTTAAGTTAAGGCCTATCTTCAGCACAGCTGATAATTCCTATCAGGAATGATGAATCAGCTGTGAAAAAGATGCACTCTGACGATGAAGTGATTGTTTTTGTGCACGCATATATTGTTGCAAGATCAAAAATAATCATTTTAATCTTTCTTTTTGATGTTGCGTACAGTTTTTCCTTCATCTTGCACCATTCGCTTCAGGAATAATTGTTGAACATATATTCCTGAGCTGTGCATCAGCTGTTCTCGCAGTCCACACACGGTCCCGATAGGCAACTATCGATGCAAATCTGTGGATTCCGCTCCTGTTGCTGGATACACACTCCAGGAAAACGTAAACGACAAATTCCTGCCACAGTTTTTTTATATGAAGTTTGACAGGAATATTTCGATTACGCGGTGCTGGAGAAAGGCTTTTAAAAATATTTTTATTTATTTATTGCGTACGCCACCGCCGCCACCGACCAGTTCGTCGGCTAAGTCGCCGCCGCCGCTATTTTTTGGCCTCTACGCCGCCGCCGAAGCTAACACAGTCGGCGTAAACCTCTAAGCTACAGTTCGTTAGCCAAACCCAAAATATGAAAGAATACCTTTTTGACGGTTGCGGGCCCAACTTCCGGAATGCGTTTGCTTTGTTCCCAATTGGCAGTTGGGCCCGAAAATTTTAAAAAGGTATTTTGCCTTTTCACCTCCTGTCTTTCTGTGAATGCATACCTGTACGGTCTGGAGTACACCAAAATGTCATCCGTTGTTCTCAGCTGGTGCTTGACCACATTCGTGAACGACAGGTCTTCTCCCTCCATGTAAAATGCCAATGGGTACTTCCTACACAGTCTCTTGAATTCAATCCTCGTCGTTCAGATGGTCTGTCCTAATCTTATGAAAAGCGATTCCTTTCTTTCCTGTTACCTTTCTGCCCTCCATGTTGTTTATATATATATGCTCTTCCGTCTTGAATTCTGAAACTGCAAGCGGTTCTTCTAGAAACAATTGCTGGTCTTCTTCCGCGTAATTGACTATTTCCACCACGCTCTGTCCTGCTCTCGCCTTATAAAGGCTTTCCGATATTTCTATATCGGGTTTTATTCTCGTCTTGTTGATCATGAAATCCCCATCCTGGAACTGTACCGGCACCTGTATAACCCTTTTTATGTCCGCTTCGATTGTATATACCTCCGTGGACCTGAATTCTGTCAGCCATATCCGTGTTTCTATTGTCCATGTGCGCGGTTGTCGCTTGTCTACATCGATGACTGCTCCTATTTGTTGCAATATGTCTATTCCTACCAGCCCATCGAAAAATTGATTAAACTTAAAGAGAAGCATCCTCATTTCTCCTACTCCTCCTAGCTCTCTGAACATCGCTAAGACTGTTTCTGCCTGCACTTCATGGGATTGTATGATGGTCTTTATCTTTATTGGTTCTTCTAATATTCTTGTGTTTTCTGTAGGTATCAATTCCGGTCTTCTACCCTGTGTCTATAAGCATCTTAATAGACTTGTCCGCTGTTAATCTGATCAATATATATGGTAGGGTCGAGTGTGTGTCTCCAACCATTCGGTGTTCGACTCGACCCGACGGAGCACCTCTCCCTCTGCCCGTCGAGCCGATCCACTTCGCGAACCTATCGACCACACAGTTCCAGCCGCATCCAGCAGCTCGGCCGCCGCCACGATCGCAAGACGTCTCCACCATCCGTTCACATCGGCTGATCGCACTCTTCTGCACTCCCCTCTGACAATTAATTTGTAATTAATTGTTATAATTAATTACCATATTAAATATTGGCCACTGTGCCATATCTTCGCTTCTTCCAATTATTTTCCCATTTCACTGCTCACCATTGTCGTTTTCACTTATTTCCTTTTCGCACCGTTTTACATATAATTTAATTCATTTTATTTTATTTATTCTCCGTTTCACACCACTCTACTCAAACGTACATATATTTATTAGATATATTTCCGTACAGGATTGTCAATGCCGCTACTCTACAAAGCATCTCCAGGTTCTCATTCGCTGTCTTTGTTTCCAGGGTCCCAATTCCTCCAGGTTTCCCCGTCCGTAAAGACAAGTGTCCGACTGCGTCAGTTGTAATTCCTGTGATATTCGAGTGTTGGTATGGTATGGTAATACGGATTAAATACAATCGGAGTGTTTGAAGTTCAATTATATTCTGATTTTTTATTTCATTCTTTGGTTTTAAGTTTGGTTATAGTTACTCGCCTTGCTCTTTTGGGTGGGCGAGCATCTGCTTGTGCTTCGTTTTTCCATTGGAACGGATGTTTGGTTGCTGGGGTCTGGTATTGCTTTTGTAATTGGATCCGGTACACACTCGCGGGGCGAGGGTAGATGCTGACTAAATTGGTAACTCGTGCGATTAGCTTTTCGAACACCTTCCCTGCGTTTTCCAGAAGACAAATTGGTCGGTACGAAGATGTCTCACCTGCTGGTTTTCCTGTCTTATTGAGCAGGAGCAGCTTCTGCATCTTTTACCGATTGGGGAACTTTCCTTTCTCGAGGCAGTTGTTGAAGACGGCTGCAAAGGCTGATGGCTGTAATGCAAGTGCCAGTTTGAGCGCTCTGTTTGCAACGCGTCGGGTCCTGGGGCTTTTTGCTGGGCAGGCTCCTCAAAACCTCTAAGACCTCGGTTCCCGTAATCACTCTGATGTTGGTTAGCCGCGCGCCGCTTTCTAGGGGCCTTGCGGCTCTTTTCGGGGCGCTTGAAAACAGAGTGACCACTATCGCTTCGAGCTTTTCGTTTTCCATTGACTCCTTAATTACGGCGCTTAGCCGCTTCACCACGAGCTTATAAGCCCTGCCCCAGGGATCTTGCTCCGCTGAGTCGCAGAGTTGGAGAAAACATTCCCGCTTCTACCTCGGATTGCGTTTTTAGCGCTTTCCTGGCAGACCTGTACTCCTCGTGCGATGTTTCAACCGATCTGTGCGCCTCGTTTTCTGCATTGCTCGTCAGGCCTCTGCATTCCACCAGACGATTGGCTCGTGGTGCCGCTTGCGCCGTCTCATGATTGCATCGCAAGCCTTCGCCATTCTCGTGGCGAGCTGGTTGGCCAACTCGTTGGCGCTGCCATCGCAGTAAGCCTCCCACAACCCGAGGCTTTGCCACGACTGGCTGGTCGGCTGGATCTCAGATGCCTGCCAATGGTGCACCTAATCGCTTCGTGGTCGCTTCCGGTGTACACACTGCCTATTTGCTACCTTGCATTGCCCAGAATCGAAGGGCTCGTAAACGTATGGTCGATAATTATCGATTCAAATCGACCCAGCTCCTGCGTTCGGCATCTTCCGTTGTGTGCCCATGCGTTGAAGTCCCCTGCGATTAGGACGGGATCGCTACTCCTTGCATCGTGTGCAATGTCCTCGGCACTCCGGCTGTAGGACTCTAGGGATAGACTGGGCGCTAGGTAGCAGCTGTATACCCACAGGTTTCCAGCTCGCGCGCACGAATCCATCTCCAGCCTTCACATTGTGGAGTGTGATGGGATCACCTCCGCATGACAACAGTGCTGCCCTCTCTGTTGCGTATGTCGCCCAGTGCTCGTTGTCGCCAGTTTGTTACGGCTCGCTGAGAACCAGGTTGTGCTTTCTCACCGTCTGCAGGAGCAGGTCCTGTGGGGCCCTAAAGTGATTCAGGTTGAGCTGAATCACTTCCATCGCCTATTTCTGGATACGTCTTCTTGCTTGACGAGGCGACACTGCCGGCTTCCCGCTTGGTGGCCTCTGTCCTCGCGGACTTGGTCGGCGCAGACGAAGCGGTTTGCCTTGTTTAGGCAGCCCGCTATCTTCGGCGCGATGTGCCCGAACTCCAGGCACTTGTAGCACCTTGGCTGTGAATCTCTCTTCTTAACTCTGCACATCGTCCACTCCACTTTCATCTTGCTTGTGTCCAGGACCACTTCAGCTTCCTTGCTCAGTAGTCCAATTAAGGCCGTCTGGGTGTCCCTGTAAGATGGGCGCATTGTCGATTGCACGTTGGTTATTTTTTTCCTTCTTCCTCCAGGTGGCAAAAGTTAATGCATTTTTTGAACGCAGCTCAAATTCCCATAGAAAATCCAAATTTTGACGTGGTTCGGGCGAGGTAGAGTCACTGTTATCGATGTAGAAACAAAAAAACGCAAAACTGCACGTATGGACCTTTAACTTAGGTAAAGAAATATGCAAAAGATCACGTACAAAAAATATTTTGGGAAAGCAAAAATAAACTTTTTTTTAAATTTAGGTCAAAGTTGAAAAACAACAAAAATCACGTACTAATGTACTAATGAAACTATATACTTAGGTACACTCAATAATTTAACCATTTTAAAGTTTTCGCTACCTAAATAATGTTGTTAGCTATTAATCCATTTGCAGGTAAGTCTTTTAAACTTGGACCTACCTTTTTCAAAAGTTTTTTTAGCATTGCATATGCAGGTTGGCCATTATATTTGACCAAGTTTTTTAACCTGCTTTTTATTTTGCCAAAGGGTGGTATATGCATATGTATATATATTGCAGTCCTTTTTTTGATGATTCCTTAATTGAAGAGGAAAATTTGGAATATGGCATTTCCCCATTGCATGCAAGACTAGTATGTATGGAGTTTATTTTAAAACTTGCATATACCATCCCGCGAATTGAAGAATCTTTTGACGATAGCATGCCAGACAAAGAGAAACATAAACACAGGAAAAAAATGATTCAAGACGAATTCTTTGCGAAACTTGGACTGAGGGTCGACTGCCCCAAATATGGATACGGGAACACAAACGATGGAAACTCATCCGGAAATTTTTAAGGAACACGGAATTACAGCAAAAATAACTGGAGTGGATGAAGGTATTATCCAAAGATTGGCTGTAATTTTGAATATTTTAAAGTGCAAGGACAAAATTAACACCCGCGAATTTGGCGAATATGCCTCGAAGACTTCAGAGTTGTTATTTGAAAAGTATCCAGAAACGAAGCTTAATCCAACGCTTCATAAAATTTTGGCACACGGTCAAATTTTAATAGAACATCAGAGCCTTCCAATAGGAGAGATGTCAGAGGAGGCCCAGGAAACGAGAAACAAGGATTACAAGAAATTCAGGTACATGAATACTTGTAAGATATCACGAACAAAGCAAAACCAGGATCTTTTCAACATGTTGGCAGCCTCTTCAGATCCATTTATTTCATCTATTACACATGTGAAATCCGAAAAAGAATTCGAAAGTATTTATTCTTCAGAAATGTTAAGAATATTGGATATTCCTAACGATCCATCGGAAATAGATGCATGTTTTATAAAAAACAAAAATAAGAACAATTAAAAAATTTGTTTTTTTCTTTTTGTAAATTCTGTTTAAGTTAAAACTTAAATGCCCACAGGCCCCACTGTGCGTCGCTGTCATGGGCTGGCTGCTTTGACACCTTAGACAGAGCACTGCAGTCGATCAGCTGTGATGCCTGGAGTGGAAAGTGTGAAAGAGCCGACCCAAAGAAGAAGAGAAAAAGCGGGAGCCACCGGGCGTTGAGTGACAAAGCCAGAATACGCACTAGAGGTGTTTTGCAGAGCAGATGTTTTGCGCGTCCGCACTTGAAAAATTCGCTTACACCTCTTCCAGGTATTTTAATTTGTTTGTCAGCAGCCAACAGAATATGATCGTTGTAAATTTGCTGATTTTAGTTCTTATTTTCTTTCTGTTGTCTCTGTAGTTTGCACTGGACTGATCGGTGTCCGCGCTTTTTAGCTTTTCTTTACGCTTGTTACTTTATACTGTTGGCTTATCTCGATTGTTGCTGTATCCCTTGTATGTGCCTGAATAGAAGACTGTTGCTTGTCTGTTCTATCATTACTTTCCTCCATGCTATTTGCTTTTGATAGCAGCTCGAGCTTGAGCACTTTTAGCGTCGGCAGCGAATCTCACGTCTCCATTTCAACCACGAAATGTTCATACTCAGAGCTCATTTAGGTACGGCAGCTTGATCACGAAATCTGTATATTTTTTTATGCATACTGACATATGTAACTCTGTTTGTTTCTAGCCTCATGTTCAAAAGTTTTTTATAAAGCGACACTTTTTGAATGGGACCGGTCGGGACGTGAACTTCGCGTAATATGTCCCAAGCTTCCTTGACTGTCTTACAATTCTTGATATAGTTCAGTTGAGAAGTATTCACATATAAAATTATGATTGCCAATGCTTTTTCATCAGAAAAAACTTATGTTTTAGATAATATACCGCTTTTTCCTAAATTTTGATTTCTTGTTTTCCACATACGTACACCCAGCGAAAAAATATATAATTGTAAATTTTTGCTTAAATTAGTAATTAATTAATAGTTTGTAGTACCACCTTTGGCAAAGGGGTAAGAAAAGAGTGTTTTATTTATACAACGATCCTTATGATTGGTTTTAAAATTTTTTTGAGATAAGATTACAGGTGCTACAACTTTGTGCAAATGATATTTCGGCTCGAACTATTCAACGTCGGCCAATAGAGGGGGCTTTGATGGTAAGGACACCTACCAAAAAGTACCTTAAATATTTAAAAAAAAAAAAAAAACTTAGTGGTCGAAGGGAAAATCAAATTTCAGTGATTCAGAGTGGTCACGCTTTATAGTCGAATCGACTACCATTTGCGAAAACCAGCGACTAGTGAAGTCACAAATACATGAAATTTTAAGGTGCGGTTTTTTTTTGTCGCTGGGTGTAGTTCCAGATTTCTTAATGGACCAATATACTTCGCATCTGTAGACTCTATACATCGCAATTTAACTTATTGAGCTTTTCTTTTTGAAAACTACGACTCATATTTAACAATTATTTTAAATTACGCTGTTAGACTGGGTGCACGACACACGACGAACGATGTGAACACTACGAACATTTTATTGAGAGTGAGAAATAAAATACAAAATTTGATTCAGAAGACGATAGATAGAGATAGAACTCTTTAAACTTCTAGATGAACATAATACATATATCGAGTATGATAATCCTACTCTATGAGTACCGGGTATATACACTACTGGTCAAAATAATAAGTACACGCGTAAGAGATTTCTTTCACGTCTCGTAAAACTTTTTGAGCAAACATATAGGAAAAAACCAATTAACTTTTAGTTTACTAACCTACAGTAGATTATAAATATATTTAACATATTCATTTTCCGCTTCAAACATAAAGTTTGTGATCGATTATAACTAAAAAACATAAATAAGGGGTGGTCAAAATAATAAGTACAGCAATTCTACAAAGACTCAAAGCGTATCAAAATTCTTTCACTTTTTTCTTATTATTAGTAATCTTAAGCTTGTATCTGATATAGCCACCCTTTTTTTCCATGACTTTGGCTATTATTTTTGTCATACCAGCAATAAGTATGCGCCAAGTCTCTACTGAAATCTTATACCAAGTTTTTCGAACCAATTCACACAATTCTTCGGAGTTTCGGTACGTATTTGTGCCAACACGATATTACCAATCTTGCCATAGGTTTTTTTTTGGGTTTTAGTCAGTAGATTGAATTGGCCAACTCAAAACGTATATCATGATCTCCGTAAACCAAGCCTTGACCAGCCTTGAGGTGTGTTTTGAGTCGTTGTCCAATTGAAAGGCCCATCTCAAGGACATGTTTTCCTTAGCACATGGATACATATTGCCAGTCAATATGTTTTTATGCCTGGAATTGGGCTCAACGCCATGCAAAAAAAATACAGCTCCAGACCATGAGGCAACCGCCTCAATGCTTAAACATTTTTTTGTCTACTGGAAGTCGAATTCTTTGTATTTGGCGCATCGTACATATCCCCTGGAGTCATTACCAAAAATATTTGGTTTTATATTATTTCACTTTTTTGATCCACCTAAGCCAGAGCATGCAAAATTATTTTCGAAAAATTTTTGACTCATCTTCAAATTTTTTTCTTGGAGTAATGGAACTTTTTGGTCTATACTTCCTGGTAAGTCTGAATATTGACGTCTACGAGATACAGTCTGAAATGATATTTCGTTGCCAATTTGAGCGGAAATGGCCTTCTAAGACGTTAACGCAGCATTTTTAGCAAGACTGACTATGCGGGTGTCCGTTGTTTCTGAAGATTTCTTCTTCCGTCTTCGATTTTCAGTAAGACATCTTAAATTTAAGTCATTTTGATCCAAATATACCGAGCGTTCAAGACTCTGCAATTTCCCGAAGACTTTTCCTTATTTTTTAAGATTCAAGGCAATCTTAATTTCTCGGGCAGAATAATGGTTCTTTCGGACAATAAAAAGACATTTTTTAAACTCTCATGTACCTTTATATGCAAGGAGTCAATCTTTAAAAATTTATAAATACCTCCAGTGTACTTATTATTTTGACCACACCAAAAATGCCCATCCAGGACAAATTTAAGCTTAGAAATGAATTAAAGGTGCCCTCAACTTTCATTTTTGATTTAAATGTTTGCCAAAACTGTAATCTTTAAAAATATAAACAATTGGCAGTCAAACATTCAAAAACATTGAGATATTTCATAAAAAATCAGCACCATGCCTCTGTACTTATTTTTTTTGACCAGTAGTGTATATAGAACAAATTAACAATAACAACTTACAAAACCAAAAAAATGTACAAAAAATTTCCTTTTTTTATGAAGGAGTGATTATAATATTTCCAATATTCAACACGGTATAACTCAACGGAAAAAAAGTCAAGAAGAACCTGTTAGCATGTTTATACCTATAATATTAAATATGGAGAAAAAAGAATAGTAAATTCCTCAGTACAGCCGTACCAAAATGATGCATTTAATTTTCACTGCGACAGGTATAATGAACATTAACTGGGTCAATGTAGAGTAAATAATTAAACTAACATTTTGATAAAAAAAATAAATATATATTTTTATTTAAGAATTCCCTAGTACAACCTTAAATTGCACTTTCTAAAGAAATTTTAATTTTTCGAGGAATACACTTTTCAGTGGTTAGGTGCGTTGTCCTTGTAAAATAACAATGTAATTTGATAACTTGGAGGTTATAGTTTTTATGTTGTCAAATCAATAGAAATTATGCGCCCACTACTGTTGTAAGGTTGGGCAACCGAAAGGGATTCAAAGGTATTACTATCAGTTGTTTGGTTTATTGGTGTCTTTTCGGAAGTAGTTGAATGTGCGTACCAATCAGTAACAGCTATTAAATTTTTTGAAAAATTGCAGTTCTCTTGATTATATTCTTTTGGGTGAATTTGAGAATCAGAAAATGTATTCGCTGTATTTAAAGAAGTTACTAATGACTGATTTAGTTTCGAATCACCAGCGCAGCGACTTAAAACTGAGCTAGCCTTGTAATTGGAAAATATATATACAGATTGTTGAAGTGGCTTGATGGAGTTATCCGGTAATGTTTGTGGATCCGAATGAAATGTTTTTTGGCTTAAGTCATCAGCTTTTTTACTGGTCAGTTTTTTTTCATGCGTAAGTGATATTAAAGCAAGTGCGTCAGAACCAAGTATTTTCGGATATACAATAGTTTGCTCTTGTTGCTCATCATCTGATGAGCATAAATCAATAGTGTCTACAATGTCTTGGCTGGAAGGTGTAATTCTCCAATTAGAGTTAAGCGAATTATTGCGAGTTAGTCTTATGTTAAGTTTTGTATTTGTAACGGGAATTTGATCTCCAAGTATATGTTCAGAAATTTTTTTTAATCTGACTGAAATCGGACGGCACTGCTTAAGCAACGGAGAATTCAGAAACAAAAAGTTTTGAGTTACATCTCTTCGTTTACCAAATTGACGTCGTGGAAATGAATATATATGAAAATTATGTTCGTGGGATTTTTTAAAAGTACAATGAGTGTGGTTTGCACTTGTTTTTTTTTCGAATAATTTTTGTTTAGTACTCGACTTTAAAATTAAGGGAGTGTAACAAAATCGGTCAAGACGTTCCTGCCTCTCGGATATATATTCCACAGATACTGTTTGTTTTGTAGACCTTAAAAGTTTCTGTCCTGCGGGAGATGATATTGGAATAAACGAACACCTATTAAAAGAATGTACGTTTCGATTTCTTCGCGATGGTAGCCGTCTATTCCTCCCCGTTGGGTCCATGGATACTTCATCACAAAATAAGTATGTTTTTTGTATATCATTAGAAAAACGGGATTCCGAAAATTTAGATTGAAGGCTAAAATTCAAAAGAAAGGCATTCCGCAATTCGTTGTTTTCATTTTTTCCTTCATGTTTTATTTCAGGCTCCGGGGAGTCGCAAACTATTACATCATCCTCCATGCAACAAATATTTTCGTGTTCCTGTAATGAATAATATAAGAAGTTTATTATTATTAAGTCATTCATATTAATATATCTATTTTTTTACATTTTCTACTAGAACTTTATTCCTTTGTTCCTTTTACTTTGTAGATCAAATTATTGCTTGCATGAACCGTTTAGGGTATTATGCTCGGACTATAATTCTCTCTACCATATAATATCCACCACCAATTCCCTTCCTCTTCTTAAATCATTAATACTAACATATTTCTAAGCTATCTTTGCATATTTAGCTCTAATTTTCCGCGAATATTAGTCTAACCCCTATCTTTCCTGCATGTTCGCGATCGGTTCGGCAACATTCGTCGCGCGTCATGCGGCAGCGCCCCCCGGTCGGTTGGGCGGGAATAGGGGCTGCGTTTCTAGCCTGGGTTAAGCGCGTAACAGGCTTCGACTTGGTGTCGCATGGGCCACTTGATGGTGCAGTAATTGCATATCAACGTCCAGAGATATCTAGAAAAAACTTATTATATTCCTCTCCATAAGAAAGGTAGAAAGTCTGATGCAAATAATAATAGAGGTATATTCTACGGCGATTCCTAAAACATTTGAAACAAATTTTAATTCGGCACTTTCAACACCTTGCAAATCACTTATACCTCCAGCTCAGCACGGATTTATAAGGCGACGATCAACAACCACAAATTTATTACAGATTACCTCTTTTATCATTAAAGGCTTCCAGGGTAACTTGCAGACGGATGTTATTTACACTGATTTCAGTAAAGCATTCGAATCTGTTAACCCATATCCCTTCAATCACAAAAACTTGACCTTTTAGGGTTTCCGCCCTATCTTTTGAGATGGATTTCTAGCTACCTTTGTTCTAGGTCTCAGAGAGTCCTCTTCAAAAACTCCTTCTTTTCACCGTTTAAGGTTACTTCTGGATTACCACAGGACAGCCATCTAGGCCCTCTGCTTTTCACACTCTTTGTTTATAACCCACCTTTAGTATTAACAAACTCTGTAGCCCCTATCTTCCCTGCATGTTCGCGATCGCTTCGGTTGCACGCGTCGCTTATTATACGGTAGCTCCCCTCACTGGGTTGAGCGTGAGGAGGGCTGCGTTTCTGCCTGGGATCCGCGCGTAACAGGATTTGGATTCGTGTCCCACTTGATGGTGCAGTCATTGCATATCAACGTCCAGAGAAAACTTGGCACATCCGGTTTCGAAGTGGTGCATACAAATATGGCCAAATATTAAGCGATATCGCGCTCTAAGATGATAATATGGCCTTGACTAATTTGGGTTTTTTCTTCTAAAAATGACTTAAAATGGTGCCTTATTCAAGTGGTAAGGAGTATATGTATGTATGGTTATCGTCTTATAACATACATAGAAAAAAACTTACCACTATAGCTTGTTTAGAATAAAGTTCGGCATCACAATTGTCGCAAAGATATATATCAAAAGGTGGTGGTTCAACCATCATATGTTGTAAATTATCAATAGATGTATTCATATTTTTTTGAAGTAACAGGCATTTTCTATTTTTTTGCTGTCTGTCATATGACTGAAATATAAAAAATAACATTATTCATTAATTTAGTTAAATATTAAATTTAAAGTCCAACAAAATTTCGCATGTCCGGAACTTTTATCTGCTGGACATGTAATTAAATTAAAATTATTTTTATTGCGAGTTTTTATGCTCGCACTCGAAGACTTATATATAGCCTATTCCCACAGGCGACCATCCACCGTCCATTTCGGAGATGGTCCGTAAGGTTTTGCCGTTCCGAAAATTTCCCAGTTATTCCACCATCCATCTGGGATGTTCCTAATGCGCACGTTTATGTGCGGTATCTTTTCGATAATTTTCAAATGCAACCATAAATAATAGACATTCACAAGGAAAAATCTAAATTCACTGCGACAGGCAGAAAAATTGAAAAAAACCAGGGACTACAAATAATGATTATTTGTTTTTTTATTAGAAAAAAAACAGTTAGTTAAAGAAACTTTAGAACGGCGAGATATATACTAATATTTATCTTAAATGATAATCTATGCATTTCCGCTATGATTTGAAAATTTTCAAGTTTTATTGACTCACTCACAACATAATGATTAATTTTCAGTTATACTTTATAGCTCAGAAAATAATCATTATTCTTTGAGTTTTATTTTTTGCTCAGAAATAAAACTCAAGTTGTATTTACGGCTTTCCCTTATGGAATAAATGAATATATTATATTTATTCTTACTCAATACGAAAGGGCAAACCACAACCCCAAACTTAAAAAAAAACGAGAAGGAACGTGAGTCGCTTCTAGTCGCGACTCTACTTTTATACCCGTACTCAGTATATAAATTTATAATCTTATGATAACATTAAAAAAAAATTTTAATTTTACATTTTAAATTTTTTTGCTACATTGTTAACTACATCTACATCTAAAATGTAGATTATACATCTAGAACAAATATTCTACATCTCCTCCGCTAGGGGTTGCTCGCGCATTGCACAGGGCAGAGTGTGTGCGAGCGAGACAGAGAATGAATATCGACAGCAACGCCAGAGGAGGTGGGGGAAGCAACTGAAAATTAATTTCTTTATTCTGGCTATAATAATGATCCGATCTGATTCAGCAATTCGGCAATCTGATAGATATGGTCATACTCTACGATACTGCGTTTTTAGTTTTATCGTATCTTCAAAATTGTGGCTGCCACAGATTTTCGTCCTTTGTGGAGGCGGAAGTGGGCGGGGAAAAATTCTGAAATACACTTGTAACAGTGTGATATCACATGAGTCTGGAAACAAAATTTGGTTGATCTAGCTCTTAAGGTCTCTGAGATCTAGGCGCTCATCAAGACGGACAGACAGACAGACAGACAGACAGACAGACAGACAGACAGACAGACAGACAGACGGACGGACAGACAGACATGGCTCTATCGACTCGGCTATTGATACTGATCAAGAATATATATACTTTATGGGGTCGGAAAATTTTCCTTCTCTGCGTTACACACATCCACTTTTACCACAAATACAGTATACCCTTAACTCTTTTGAGTACGGGTATAAAAAAACGAGAAGGAACGTGAGTCGCTTCTAGTCGCGACTCTACTTTTATACCCGTACTCAGTCAGTATATAAATATATAGGATTATGATTAAAATTAAAAAAAAAAATTATTTTACATATTTTTGCTACATTTGTCAACTACATCTACATGTTAAATGTATATAATACATCTAGAACAAATATTCTACATCTACCATTTAGATTCTACATCTCCTCCGCTAGGGGTTGCTCGCGCATTGCACAGGGCAGAGTTTGTGCGAGCGAGAAAGAGAATGAGTAGCGTCAGCAGCGCCAGAGGAGGTGGGGGAAGCAACTGAAAATTAATTTCTTTGTTCTGGCTATAATAATGATTCGATCTGATTCAGATTCGGCAATCTGATAGATATGGTCATTCTCTACGATACTGCGTTTTTAGTTTTTTCGTATCTTCAAAATTGTGGCTGCCACAGATTTTCGTCCTTTGTGAAGGCGGAAGAGGGCGGGGCGAAATTTTGAAATACACTTGTAACAGTGTGATATCACATGAGTCTGGAAACTAAATTTGGTTGCTCTAGCTTTTATAGTCTCTGAGAACGAGGCGCTCATCAGGACGGACAGACGGACAGACGGACGGACGGACGGACAGACAGACATGGCTCTATCGACTCGGCTATTGATACTGATCAAGAATATATATACTTTATGGGGTCGGAAAATTTTCCTTCTCTGCGTTACACACATCCACTTTTACCACAAATACAGTATACCCCTTAACTCTTTTTGAGTACGGGTATAAAAAAATAACTAATTACTACTTTGCATGTCTGCGAGTTTTCATCTGATTGGTATAAAATTTTTGATTTATACGTTTTATCATTCAAATATAGAAACTTTTTATAGAGAAAATATGCCTCGTCAAATAGCTCATCTAGAAATCGATAATTATAGCCCAAAGCCAATTAATATAAATTCGAATATTATGCAATATTGGGAACGAAAAAAATTCCAGTATCCTAATTTATATCAACTGGCCAAAGTTGTGCATTCTGCTCCTGCAACGCAAGTCAGTGTCGAAAGAGCGTTTTCTGCACTCCGATTGATATTATCGGACCTGTCTTCGTAGTCAGTAGAGAAGCTACTTTTTGTAAAATTGAATATAACTAAATAAATTTATTAATTAATATTAATTTATTTTATACAAATTTTTTCGTATTGAGTAAGAATAAATATAATATATTCATTTATTCATTAAGGAAAAGCCGAAATTACAACTTGAGTTTTATATCTGAGCAAAAAATAAAACTCAAAGAATAATGATTATTTTCTGAGCATATATGTACATATATTTGTATTTAAATAATTGATTGGATTTAGGAGAAGCAGTCACAAATGACCACGCATGTGTTTTCAAAACAAATATCCATTCTAATATCTCCTCCTCGTCAAAGTTTTCCTCATCTTCATCATTATCCATGTCCGTATTCATTTTATTTATTTTCACCGAAAGGAATTGTTTCTCATGGATGGTGGATGGTGACAGTGGGAATCGGCGTTTCACATCTGTCAAAAATTCTCATAGATGTGCTGTGTGGGAAAAGGCTATTAAAGGGTATATTAGATTTGTGGTTAAAGTGGATGTGTGTAACGCTGAGAAGGAAACGTTTCCGACCAGATAAAGTATAAATTCTTGATCAGCATCAATAGCCGAGTCGATATAGCCATGTCTGTCTGTCCTTCCCGATGAGCGCTTAGTTCTCAGAGACTATAAGTGCTAGAGTAACCAAATTTTGTTCCAGTCTCATGTGATATCACACTGTTACAATTAGGGACCGTTAGACTAATTTGTATAATAAAAATTATGAAATCAGAATTAATTTTTGATTTTTATTATAAAAATCAGGCATTAAACTTATTTTTAGTTTTTATTTAAACACGCACTCTTAACTTATCTTCATATCCAAACCTACTAAATTGTACATACATATGTATGTCTATACATATATTACACAAGAGAATAAAATTTAACTTTTAGTGTGTTGATTGAAAACCGATTGAAGATTTTTACAAATTTGTGGTCGCTGATTTATAATCGGATCTCCTTTTTTTCCTTTATACCCTCTGCACAATGAGCCCATCCCGGAGGAACGGTGGGAATTTTTTAATTATGTGAAACTCCGATTCACAATGCCACCATTCACCATCCCCCATCCATGAGTAACAGCTGATGTTCATAATTGCGTGCGGAAATTTGTTTACGTCTTTAATTAAAATGAATATTAATAGTATTGTAATGGTTGTAAATGTGATTCAACAGCAAAACATATTCTTGACCAAACTAATCATGTTGCTGGACATGGATGATGATGATGTGGACAAGTTTGACGAGGAGGAGATATTAGATATTAGAATGGTGACTGAAGCGGTGTGACTGGTTCTACAAAAACCAATCAATGTTTTAAAAACAAATATATATGATAGGACTTTTGAGAAGCGGTTCGACACATTTTGGGAGAAAGATGTAGCCGTAAACAAAGATGCACTATTTAATGAAAATTTTATATCGCCATAGCATTGTATACTATTAACGAAAAAAATGGGGATCAGACTTGCAAACTCAAATAAGCAAAAAAAAAAAACAAAGTTCTAGGAAACATGGCTGAGTAGTAATGGTTGTTGTGGTTGCGCTGTCAACGGAAAGAGCATGAACAAACAATATTTTTTTTCTAGACTCATGTGATATCACACTGAATCAAGTTTATTTCAAAATTTTGCCACGCTCTCTCCCGCCCTTATAAAGGTAAAAAAACTGTGGAATCCACAATTTTCAAGATACGAGAAAACATTCACATGTTCTGAAGTCCGTTTGTGTGCGCAGACAGCAGGCATAACGGAACATTATGTGGTGCCAACAACTGTAAAAAACTTGATTCAGAGTGATATCTCATGAGTCTCTGAGAACTAGGCAGCAAACAAGACGGACAGGCAGACCTTCTCTAAATAATAATACTGCAAAGATTGCCAACGAATTGCCGCCATTTCTCAAATCCCAGCGTTGCTATATATTCAGGCAGGCTACGGTTTTCACATTCACTTTGCATTTTACTTTTCAGCAAAAAGTATGACTTTTCATTTCGACGCGCTCTGGAATCCACTTTTGTGAATTCGTTTACACTTTGTACTGTTAAGCGCGAAATTTACTGCTGTTATACCGACGCGTTCCTGCTAGCTCATACAAAAAGGCCTCTGTTATGTTTAACAGAGACTTATCGACAGCCAAATCGGGCTGCCACAGCTGTTCGGAGCAATTCACTTTTTTGTTTTTGGTCTGACCAATTTTAAAGATCCAATTTTGGGGTTGGTTTAAACAAAAATTATTTATAAAAAGGGCACAAGCTCAATTTTCCAGTTAATAGTGTCAAATTCATGTCAATGCATCAATAAGTCATCTTGTTGATGCGACTTCTATTCTCCAGACTATTCTCAATAATGAGTCCGGATCGAAGGACCACAAATGGTGTTGTTGATGAGACGAGTTGTAAATTCGAACTATTTTATTCTCAAAACTTATGCACTATATATAGGAAACTCTAACATAATTAAACTAAGACCAACGCTAAGAAAAGAACAAATGTGCGGCACTTGTTCCCACGATCATCCTTGATAGTGACAAGTGTGTGTGCCTGTGCGACAAGTGTATCGACAGATTCGGGTACGACGCGACCCATGTAGATGACTTTATGGTCGAGTCGACCCTAGATTTAGGTGTCCCTTTTCTCAAGTGGCCTCCTTCAAGTGGACTGTATTATTTATGGGGTGGCCTGTATCGTTTCTGTTCATGTTTATGAACATCTTGCCCGCGATCCGCTAGAGTTGAGATAGCTGCGGGTTTGTAGGCCTCCTTCAAGTGGACTGTGTTTGTGTGCGGCGTGAACTGCTGTCGGTTCTGTTCATGTCTATGAACATCTTGCCCGCTGTACGCCAGAAATGTGATAATTGCACCGTGCTTGGTGCTAGATCCTGTTCATTATTATGAACACATCTATTTTTTCCTTTTGCAATTAAGATTTGTTTAGTTCAGGGCTCGGCACGGCCTATCTTAAAAACATGGGAAAAGGCGCTGCCACGTCGCTGCCGGCACACGTACAATATTAAAAGGCAGCGAGCCTTCGTGTGTCTTCGGCAAAGCGACTTCGGCTCTTGCGATCGAGCTTGATACCCAAAGAGAGAACAAAAATGAGATCAGTTGTGTTTAGCCGTCGACAATGCAAGACCACGCTACGCAGCCTTTTGATTTTACACTGCGCAAAAACATGTGTTGAGCTAGCGAGCTTTTTCACTAGCTGTTTTCTTTATTTTGTAAATAAGAAGTCGATGGTTTTAGTTCAGAATATTTGGTTTATTAGTTGCGCGGTATAGGGGCCGGCAACGATCAATAATGCCCTTGTAGATAGAACGCGATTCGTATGTCCGTATGTAAGACCGAATATATGCTGTTATGTATTATACAAGGCGCGAGGGTATGTTCTTGCAGATTCAAGACCAGATCAAGACGAAAGAACGTGAGTGCGATAATGATGACGATCAATTAAAGACTATATGAGGGCAGGCGGACCGAATTGCCCGTGCCCTAATGCAAGCGAGAGAGAAGAACGAAAGAAGCGATAGAAGCTCGGGCTGCTAAGCCGAGTACGAGCGATTGATACACAGAGAGAGTGGTAGCGAAGGCGAAAGAAAGAAGCAAGCGAGGTGCACATATAGACCGCGATTCGTATGTCAGCAATTGACTGAATATTTGCGTATGTATATATGCGACGACAGAAAGTGCGAGAGATAGCAAAGGCATGCAAGTTTAAGACCAGATCATGACCATTGCGGAGGCATGCTAGAGCAGGTGGACCGAATTGCCCGTGCCCTAAGCGATGCTGCGAATAGAGAGTGAAAGTATGCGAGAGAGCGACAATGATCGATAGAACGAGAGAGCGAGAATGACCGGCAATAGAAAGAAAGGTACAAGAAAGGAGAAGAAGATACGAAAGAACGGCCGCTGCCGTGTGTAAGCATAATCGGTTAACAATAATGTATGTACAGTAGTCAGTGCAAATAATGAACAATGAAGATGATTTACGTTAGGCTGCACCACTATGATTGAGCTGACGATGTGGTGAATTTGTAGGGGAATATAGGGCTGGGAAAGCAGACATACTCCCCCCGTTGAAAGCCTGACATTCAACAGATGCTAAAGGGTTTCACAGACGTCGATTGTGTACGATTCGATGGATCTCCTGATGCCATTTTAACACTGCAGCACGGGAAACTCCAGCTCATCAGGTAATAGGCTGGACCACCTTTGCTATGGGCCAAGAGACTGCCAACCCAAGGTTAGGAATGCGATTTAAAAGCAGCTGCAGCGACGACATGTAGACTTCCTTCCATGGCGACCAATAAATGTGCAGCAAGTATGAAACGTATTGCCTGACATCTAATCGACGCAATATCAGGCATGTTACGCTAGGCTCAGTAAACGAAGAGAGAGAGCCGCCATTCAAAAGCGCTAGACAGCGCACATCAAGAACGGCGGGGTTCTCTGTAATTAAAGATGGAGTTGTAGAAATGTGGCCTGAGTGGTCAGTGATACTAAAGTTGTTGTAGCTGTCAGTCTTCAGTGCAGCTCCACTCCCCCCAATACACAAATATTGGGAAGGAATATGTCCAAGACAAGCTTGAAGTCCAGTGCGAAGATTCTGCTGAGGAGCGATGATGATCGTTGATTTGGTGGTGCTGTGAACAGGATGCTTCCTGCCAAAGGTGCTTTGATGATGGCCAGAAAAATATAAGGAAGATCGATATTGAGGCACACAAGCCAAACAAGAGGGATCGCTCAAATCAGTCGGAAGAGTTTTACGCGAAGAAGCATCAATCAAACCTTCATTCCAAAACAACTTCCTTTTTCCCAGCCGTTGGAGAAAGATTTTGGACTTTGTAGCTAAAGGTCCAACAAGTTCGAAAGAGTCATAGATCTGCGCTTCTGTTGGCAGAACTGACAGTCTGCAGGGACGCGACAATGATGAATAGTCCGCAAAAGAGTAGGTATGTTGATCAGTAGCCGTTTCCGAAGCTAGTTCTCGTGGTGTTGGAACATGGGAGTTACTGTCCAACTTCCAATGGGAATTCATGTAATCTGCCGGAGCACCATAAACAAAAGCTGGCATGCTAAAACGACTCAATTGGAATTGTCCTCTTGATGGAAGTGCAATTGGCTTCTCCGAAATCATTTTGGAATCCAGCTGCGAGTGAGATACCAAGTCAGCTATGGGCCTTTGGCCATTTCAGCTTCCTAAATTAATAACTTCCGAACGAATCAAGTTTTCTTCATGAAATAAATTGCGTTTAAAAGAAATAACTTTTAGAATTTTGTTTTCAAAAGTACATGGAGCTACAATATCGAGAAGCTTTACAATAAATAGCCAAAGTTGAACTTAGTTACCAGTGCATATTTTCCTATGCAAAATTATAAATTCCAAGTTTTTCGGATCGATAAAGAATTTTTAATGGCCTATTATACTATAAAAAGTTATTTTAAATTTAATTTTTAATTTAAACAGAATTTAAAAGAAAAGAAAAAAAATTTTTTTTAATTGGTTTTATTTTTGGTTTACTATAAAACATGCATCTATTTCCGATGGATCGTTAGGAATATCCAATAATCCTAACATTTCTGAAGAATAAATACTTTCTAATTTTTTTGGATTTCACATGTCTAATAGATGAAATAAATAGATCTAAAGAGGCTGCCAACATTTTCTATTAAAATTTAACCGTGTGTCAAAATTTTATGAAGCGTTGGAGTAAGCTTCTTTTCTGGATACTTTTCAAATAACAACTCTGCAGTCTTCGAGGCATATTCGCAAAATTTGCGGGTGTAAATTTTGTCCTTGCAGTTTAAAATATTCAAAATTACAGCCAATCTTTGGATAATGCCTTCATCCACTCCAGTTATTTTTGCTGTAATTTCGTGTTCCTTAAAGAATTTCCGGGATGAGTTTCCATCGTTTTTGTTTTGGGGCAGTCGACCCTCAGTCCAAGTTTCGCAAAGAATTCGTCTTGAATCATTTTTTTCCTGTGTTTATGTTTCTCTTTGGCTGTCATGCTATCGTCAAAAGATTCTTCCGTTCGCGGGATGGTATATGCAAGTTTTAAAATAAACTCCATACATCTTATTCTTGCATGCAATGGGGAAATGCCATATTCAAAAATTTCCTCTTCAATTCAGGAATCATCCAAAAAATGACTGCAATATATATACATATGCATATACCAACATTTGGCAAAATAAAAAGCAGGTTAAAAAATTTGGTCAAATTCAGGTCAAATATAACGGCCATCCTGCATATGCAATGCTAAAACAACTTTTGAAAAAGGTAGGTCGAAGTTAAAAAAACCTACCTTTAAATGGATTAATAGCTAACAACATAATTTAGATAGCGAAAACTTAAAAATTGTTAAATTATTGAGTGTACCTGAGTATATAGTTTCATTAGTACATTAGTACCTGATTTTTTTTTGTTTTTCAACTTTGACTTGAATTTAAAAACAAGTACTTTTTTGCTTTTCCGAAATATTTTGTATACGGGCTCTTTGCATATTTCTTTACCTAAATCAAAGGTCGATACGTGCAGTCTTGGGTTTTTTGGCTTCTACATCGATAACATTGACGCTACCTCGCACGAAAAACGGCCAAAAAAGGCTGTCGCAGCTCAAATTCCCATTCAACTTTGATTGCTCATATCTCCTAAACTAAAAGTCCGATTCTTTTTAAACTTTATTTTTGAAAGCTTTGGAAAATACTCCATCGAATTCGTGTATTGGATTTATCCAAAGCGTTGAAAAAATGCATTGACTTTTGCCACCTCTTTGCGGCTGAGGCCCCACTGTGCGTCGTGACACGATGGGCGGCCGCGTGTGCGTGTTGAAAAATTAAATATTGTCCATGGGCGTGCGTTTTCGTTCAGAGCAAAATCGGCACGAAAAAACACGACGAAGAAAAAAAACTAAATTGTTGTCCGTTTTTGTGATTTTTGAGTGTGTGTTTAGAACTAGTTTAGTGTGAACATGAACATGAAATCCCAAAAGCTGCATAGCCATTCCAGCCAGCTCGGCTACAAGCGTGAGGGTGTTTTCTACCTCGGGACAAATATTAAATGAACGCTGGTATACGCTTATTAAGCTCTAACCTTGATAAACTGTTATTTTCATATAAAAATATGTATATAAGAAGCTATATGTATGTAAAATCAATGTTAATAAAGGTATACAAAAAAATGTATAATATTTCGTGTTGGACCGTGTTCCGAAAATTTTAACCGTGCGTGCTAGTGCGTGTTGGAAATTTTAATTTTCGTGCCGTGTTGGGTCGTGTCGGAAAATTGCAGTCCATGCCCATCTCTAACCCGGACTTTCTTGCCTATCCGTTTACCCTTCTGCAGGTCCAACTTAGCCCAGCATGAACCTTTCCGTGTTCTTTGTAATAACTATAATACCTACTCTATTACCATATCCCCCGAAATATCCCTCGATATAATTATACAAGGTTACCATCACCTAGACTTAGAAAATTTGTAAAACCTTTCTTTTCTGCCTATATTATAATTTTCTTTTAGTGTGTATATTTATATTATAGTTCATAGTTAGCAGATAATTGTTAATTAAAATAAATAAATAAATAAAAAAATGTATTGTAAAGATAACATTCATAGCTCTGTTGAAGCATTAGTATCCGCAATGTCACTGCGGCAAAACACTCTACACCAATATTAGCAGCTAATAAACTTTCCAACAACAGTCGTGTTTCTAGGCACATTGAAGTGCTGCTACGCGATAAAAGAAGGCTTCGGCAAGAATGGCAAGCCCACAGATCACCTGCCTCGAAAGAGCGGCTAAACATAGCCAACCACCTATTACGCAGAGCCCTAGAAGATGAAAGAAACCAAGCTTAAATATACTATATGGAGCAACTGTCCCCAACTAGCAAACGATTCCCACTGTGGAAAGCTAAATCTGGCGTTTGCCCACCAATCGAGAGTGAATCACCTTTGCGTACACTAACAGGAGAGAGGGCTCGCAGCAATAAAAAGAAGGCAAATGTATTTGCCTTCCATCTAGAAAACCTCTTCAAACCACACCCAGCAACAAATACCTTTGTAGTCCCACTACCCAACAAGTTACTACCCGAAGTTACTCCGTCTATCATATTCCAATCAGGAAAAGTCACAAGGGTCATTAAAGACCAAATCTCAAAGATAAAAGAAAAGCTGCATCTCTTAACTACATCTACATCTAAAATATAGATTATACATTTAGAACAAATATTCTACATCTACCATTTAGATTCTACATCTTTTCCTCGAGATGGCACTCGCGTATTGCACAGGGCAGAGTGTGTGCGAGCGAGAAAGAGAATGAATAGCAAGACTTTTGTAGGAACACAAAGCCAAATTCATTTATGGAGTATGTGATTGAACTGTCCGATTGGATTGATGGACTTTACGAAAAGAAAATTAAGCCATCAAAAAGAAAAATGGGATACCAACTGTAGTGCAAGGCTGAAGGATCATAATAGTTTGTGGGTGTATAGGTGCAGATGGAGCTGTACGAATGGTCTTCTTTACTAGTAAAATTAGTAAGGATATGAACTATAATAGTTTGAGTGCATCCATGTGCCATTAAATTTTGGGCATAATCCGAAGACAGTCTTGTACCAGCCACAAAAATACCGAAAAAATGCATCTTTATTTGATCAAATCTTGCTCATTTTCCACTGCAAGCAGCTGAAAACTCAGATCCAATTACCTGACGTAAGTTCCATGAAGCATGTTTGCAGAAATTTGGAATAAAGGATACGGAAACCCAAAGTTTGATCGAAAGAATGTTTGAAAATGGCTCTGCTTGTTTAGTGGGTCAATATTAATGCACAGGGCACTAAAACCTTTAGGGAAAAGGTGTGCCGAGGACTTATAGACATCATAAAGAATGAATGTGGCAAAAAAAAAATTCTTTTTTTTTATTTTTAGCTGTAATATTCAAATATTACTTGAAAAACATAACGACTGTCCGAATAATTTATGTGCGTAAAAAAGTGACTTTTTTGCTTTAGTTAATTTTTATAAGAAAACCATAGTAGAAAATTGTAATATTTTTTGTGAACGGATAGTAGGAATGTTTATCTTTGATATAAAATTAACTTTTTCTGTTTAACTTAATATTTCGTGTTGGACCGTGTTCCGAAAATTTTTAGCCGTGCGTGCTAGTGCGTATTGGAATTTTTCATTTTCGTGCCGTGTTGGGTCGTGTCGGAAAATTACAGTCCATGCCCATCTCTACTATGCATTGAGTTTTATCTTGTTAATAGTAAAGAAGTTATCTTCTGTTACTTTGGATTACATGTTATAAATAAACACGGTCGTCCGCACTCCCGTAAGAAAGTCATAGCATCCTGTGTGTATTCTTGTATAGGACGTGGATGGTAGAATTATGAAGTTAACAATTTCACCGGGTTCGCCGTTGTTGATAGCGTCTCTCAAGTAAATATATTTTTCTGCACGCAGTTTCTTTTGATTATTTTGCATTAAATTTTTTTGTTTGATTTTTATTGTAGCATGCACATATAGAGAATACCCACAGTAACAAGGGTACTTAAAGAATACACACTGTAACACTTTTGTGCAGTGTTTACGTAAACAAAGAGTCCCAGGCATATCTTGAGTGAGGCATAATACGATTACACAAGAATGCCTCTAGCGACATATGTAAGTGAAACAAAAGCATATAGCCATTAACCCGACGACGCAATGAATATGAGCAGTTTCATGTGCGCATAGCACCGTCTCTCTCGCCGCTAGCAGCGCTGAGCATACAAATATTTGTGTTTTTATTTATTAAAAATTATCTGCTAATTATGCACTAGGATACAAAAATATAAAAAGGGATATAAAATAAAAAGTCTTACAAATTCGCTTAATCTAAATGATAGTAAATATTGAGTAGGTACTAAGATATTATATGATATGATATGGTAAAAGGAATTATTATTATTACACAAAACACGGAACGGTTCATGCTGGGCGTAGTTAACCCTACGTAAGGATAAGCAGATAGGCCGGAAAGTACGGGTTGATCTGGATCAGTGGTCGGCACACACACACGCAAAGGTTTGCAGTTAGCTGATGTGCGTATACAGAAGGCAAAACGGAACATTGCATTAATGATAAACACTGTGATACACATGTACGTGAGCGGCAGCGCAGCACCAGCGCCTTTTCCTAAGCACAATAGATAGGGCCGTGCCGAGCCCTGGTCTGGATGGAGCTGCGAAATCTATCTGTCTTAAAATGGTTAAGGGGCCCATCCACAGGCGAACATGCGCGGCGAGCATTTTGTGTTCGATGAGAGTTCGACTGTGGATGGGGCTGTTCCTAGCTTTTTTTTGGCTCGTCAAATTTGCTCGACGGAATATAGCTTGTTCTATTTTTGTGAGCTCGTTGCGAGCATGTTTGATAGTGGATGGTGGTGTCACTTTGGTAAACGAATTTTGCACAGGGAACAGGTGTGAAAATGACCAAATAAATGTTAATGGAGAAGCACTTAAAAAGTACAAGAAATTTAAGGAAAACGCCGTATTGTACGTTTTTTAAAAGAAATAGTTTGTCTGCGCGCATCTTTTTTCAGCTTCCATTTTAGATGGTTTCTGTCTAAACATTTTTTCGTAATGATGTTCGTTACAAATGCTCGCTCTAGTTGGTGGGCAATCGCCAATTGGGAACAAAGCAAACGAAAAAGGGTTGTACATTTGGTACCTGATCGCGTTGGAGGTTATTTGTTGACAGCAGCAAGGAAAGTTTAAAGGCTGTTTTGTAACACAATGGAAACCAAAAACAACAAATTTTCTTGATAACAGCAAGAGTGATGATTATGTTAATATCGTTCAAGACCTAATTAGGTTAGGTTAGGTTAACCCGGACGGCCCTCATGGGGCCTCTCATAGGCCAATATGGTCCTTAGTTATCTGGATGGGTGTGTATGGACCTTCATGAGTTATTTACGCGATTTCGAATTCTGTGAGGATCGAGGAGATTTTCGCGAAGGAAAGAAGTTCCCCTGGCGTCCTCTTGGAGTCATCCTCCAGCGATGCCAGCACCGGCGCGCCTAGGTATCTTCGCCTAGCCCGTGAAAGAGCCGGGCAGATGCAGATGAGATGCTCCAGGGTTTCGATAGCCCCGGGTTCATCGCATTTCCTGCAGCTGCCACTGTTTGTGATGCCCAGCTTGACAGTATGTACCGCAGCCAGACAGTGACCTGTGAGTATTCCCACTAGCATTCTGCAGTCCTTCCGTGGTAGGTGCAGTAGGTAGTGGCTGAGTTTCCCATTGTGCTCCCTGCACATGGTCTTTGAGGTTTTGCAGGTGGTGGTGGTGTTGCTCCACCTGTTCCTTGCTTTAGTGTTGACCTTTTTCTCTAGATCTCTTTGGAGCGTTCTAAGGGAGACCGGTACGTTCTCAGTTCTGTCGTTTTCCAGCCTGACGCCGTCCTTAGCCAAGCATATCAAATTGTTTGGAATGAGAATATGTTGGGCGACTATGTGTGGACTCTCATAAGGGAACCTTATTCTAATGACAAAGGAAGATAGCCAAGCTATCATTTTATAAATAGTAAAAAGCAGCAACAAACCCAATTCATCATTAATCTTAAAAATATTATGGTATCATAACACTTGAATAAAAAATTCTTTATTTTATTAAAACTTACTGAAAAGACTTAAACTTACTGATGGTTGTATGGGTTAAAGCATGAACTCCTATATCTAAGCTACTCGTGGGCAGTTGTACCAGAAACGTACTGGAAGGTATTTTTTCAGGTAAAATGAGTTTTGAGTCATTTTGGTCAAACTTGGCCGGACAAAGGATATAATTTTTTTGTACTTTTCCTGAGTTTTTAAAGTAAAATTTTGTGAAAAAAAAAATTATCAATTTTGAACTTAAAATCGTAATATCTTCCAGACTTTAAGCTGAAGCTAAAAAGTGCCTGAGTCTGATTTATATCTGCATTTATCAGCTTTTTAGAAATGCAAAGTTCCAAGAAACCATATATAAGATACTTAATTTATATGTAAAATAAAAGCACTACCTCTGAAAAAAAACATGAAAAAAAGCAAATTTTAAAAAATTCTTAAAAAAAAACTTAACCAAAAACAAACCATAATTCTTTAAAAAATTTAAAATCCCGAAATCTATTAGAAAAAGTAATTTTGGGCCACAGCGGAAATGGCGTGTTGAGTAGTGTAATTATGTAGTTATTATACAAAATTATTATCACCGAGGATTGTCCTTAAAACTTACAATTTGTTATGGCTTTGCATAGAATATTATTAGAGCAGTATTATGATCGTTTTAATTCGTCTTTGCGGCTATTCTATGTAAATGATTTTTTTTTGGCAAAAAATACAAAATTATCATTATTTACGGTCTCTAATTTAAAGTGAAATTTGTGTAAGTTTAAAAAGAAAAATTCTGTTAACTAACTCCTTACGCCGCCGCAGATTCTTTTTGGCCTTTAAGCCAAAGTTAACACAGTCGGCTTAAAACTCTACTATCTCTGAGATTTAGGCGATCATCGAGACGGACAGACAGGCATGGCTATATCGACACGGCTATTGGTGCTGAGCAAGAATATATACTCTTCGAGCACATGGTATACCAAATAGATATAGAATATATTTTACTATACAACAAGTCAATCGCAAAAACATTTTCGAAGAACAAATTTCATAATAATCTTTTCAGTTGGCAAAGTTGGCTTTGCATAAATACAAGCACAAAAGCATTTTATGTTCTGTTAGTACTCAAACATGTAAGCGCATTCTTCCTCTTCCTTTAAGTTTTTCCGTTACTGCCGGTGGGACTTTCAGCGTCTGTGGCTAGACTCACTCTTTAGTGGACAACTCGTATATGTCCTTTACCTCAAGGATCACAGTTTCAGTAAGAATTCTTACTTCGGCCGTGCTTCCTAGCGCCTCTTTGATAGCTGCTTGCATTTCTTGGGTTTTCGGGTCCTGGACGCCCAGTTATGCCCCTATGCCCGAAGAAATTGAAAAATTCACGATATTGTGTTGGCCGATCGGAGATTGAGTTTGTAAGATGTTCTGGAAGCCACAGGCAACCAGATGGCTTTGTGGTTTGAATTTTGAATGATAAATTGGGTATGAGAAAGCTTTCCGCAAGATGTCTGCCGCGTCCGCTCACAATCGATCACAAACGAAATCGTGCGACACAGAATAAGGACGAGTGTTTTCGCCGTTTCGCAAACGTGGTTAAACCGTGGATCCACCATAACACACAAAAAACCAAAGCGGTCAAAACAGTAGGTTTCTCAGGGTGATTCTATGCAAATAAAGGCCAAAGTGAGTTTTTTAGACAATTAAGTAATGGCGAACGTTTTTTGGAATGCTCGTGATATTAACAACATTGATTACCTTTAGAAGGGGTAAAACAGACAATGGCGAAAATTATGACAACTTATTAGATCGATTTAATGCGGACTTGCCTAATTGACGGATTTTTTAAATGAAAACTTCACGTGTCTGCACGTGTCATGGTGAAAAATAAGTTTTTTCTTGGCCAAATGCAGTCGTTTCTTTTTTAAATCCTGGTATAGCGACCTATCTCCTGGCGACATATCTCCCCGCAGACCACAACGAAATATTTCTTCCCGGCGTTTAGCGTCATATTTCCGCCTCGAATTTAGCGACATATCTCCTACTGAAAAATGTTTGGGTGAAGATATATCGTTACCCCCCTGACTTTTTGTCAGACTGCCCTCGTATGTACATAGGTATAACGGAAGCTTGTGTGGACCTATCTGAGGTCAGTCAATGTGGGTTATTAGTTTAGGGAGTTGGGACCGAGCATTTAAATGCTGACTTGACTTGTTGTACAATAATGCCATGATATTTCCTGTGCAGGTCAACTGACGCTGGCGATTGTGAAATATCGTAAGAGGTGAGAAGACCGAGAATTGGCCTACTTGCCTCATTGCGAAACAACGCAATGGGCGAGGTGCTTTAATTTTTCTGTTTGCAAAAACGTATTGATCTGTCGATTGTGTGACACGTGATACGGGAAGTGCAACGAGGGTTCTTCTAACTCTTCTTGGCAGGGGATTATTCTAGATATATTAGGGTATAGATAGTATATCCTAAGGAAATGTAGCGATCCATGGTTCCCATGGTTCGTTACAAGCTACCTGATCGAAATATATATTGGGACACTAACTTATCATAGTAATTTTTGAAAATTATTAACAACTGGTAACCCAAAATTTGTTTTGAATGTGCTTGTATATTAAGAAATTAACGGCAGGACTTTTTCCCAACCAGTTTTGTGAAATGTGTTTTTTTCCTATTAGAAAATTATTATTGGTACACCATCAAGAAATTTGTGGTAACCCTGCAGTACCAGAAGTGAGCGATGACAAAAGTCAACTACGCGTCATTCAGCCGTTTTGCTCTGCCGCTGCGGCAGCCGAGCAGAATATGAAGTCGACGTCGCGAACGACGTGTCGGTATCTTTTAATTTCCCTTTTTTCTTTCTTTTGTTTCTGTTACAGCACGCGTTGTAGCAGAATTCGGTTTTTCCTTCGGCGTCGACAAAGTTGTTAGAATTGTGCGGTAAAAGTGAGACGCAGGTTTTGTTATTTTGGGCAAAATTATTATCAGGTAAGTGCAGTGTTTCATTTAAATAAAAATACGTCTATTGAGCATTGTAAAAAATGAATAAACTGGGAAATTGCGAAATTATCAGTGTTTTGCACGAAATTTCAATTTCCAACAACGAAAACAGAAAAACCCACCCTAAAAGCGAGGCTCGAGTCGAGCAGATACATATTTTGGCGGGTGTTTTGTTTTTGTTTTTGCCGGATCTACCATAGCTGATCTACTGAGAGCATTATTAACAAATTTTATAAATTTCGAATGGAAATATACTAATTACCCCATCTTATTTCAGTGGCCTCACGAACATGAAAACATCAACAACACTTAAAAAGGAGGTTCTGTGGCAAAAAAGAACACATAGAACAAAAGCTCGCTTACGTCATCGACGACCTCCCATACGATGGACTGTTTACTTTAACCAAGGGATGTCCTAGGAATATAAACGATGACATAGTAAACGAGAAATAGCCGAAAGTAAGACCTTAATAAGTGAGACCTTACTTTTTAGAAAAAGTAATCACTTATTAAGGCCTTACTTTTTAGGAAAAGTCAGCGCTTATTAAGGCCCTACTTATTAAAGGAAATTCATCGCCTATTAAGGCCTTACTTTTTAAGGGAAATTGATCACTTATTAAGGTCTTACTTTCGGCTATTTCTCGTTTACTATGTCATCGTTTATATTCCTAGGACATCCCTTGGTTAAAGTAAACAGTCCATCGTATGGGAGGTCGTCGATGACGTAAGCGAGCTGCATTACATTGGCATCGCTTACTAGTCGCTTACTAGTCGACGACTGGTACTGCAGGGAATTGACTGTTTATTCAAGTTTTTCGTAATTTAAAGTGATTATTTGATTCTTACTATCTGTGTACACGTAAAATGAATTATCTAAGACTAAATAAATATAAATTTAATACAGTCCGACACGTAAAGATAGTAAAAATGGCGAATGGAGAATATGCAGAATATTATCCTTAACCTGCGCAAGGAAATCTTTTGCAATCGCGAAATAGCCAATAGAGAAGAAATAAGCAAGAATACTGCTCAAAAATTAAAAAAAAACCCGGAAGGGCCGACCTTGCACAGTGTCTGAAGGTACAAAACGACAAATAAAGAGTTACGCTGTATATACAGCGACTAGTACACGGGATATAAAGGCTATGCTGTCTCTTAAGATCAGCCCCCGTCGTATTCAGCAAATATTAAGTTCTGATAATAACATTAAATATGAGACAAATAGTTCGCGAACCTATGCTTCTACCAAGGCATAAAACAGCTCGTCTGCTATTTGCAGAAAAGTACAAATTTTGGACAAGTGAATGGGGAAACGTTATCTTCAGTGACGAAAAAAAGTTCAACTTGGATGGTCCTGACGGAAAAATTATGTACTGGAGAGATATAAACCGTGAACGCAAGTCCTTCTAAGCCCCCTAAACGGGGGTAGCTCGCTTATGGTATGGGCTGCATTTGGACACCCCGAGAGATCGCCTGTATGTTTTGTATCATGTACATTAGCCTTATGGACGACGCAATAATACCGTTTAGCGAAACATACTGGGAGGTAAAGGTTATTTTTCAGCAGGATAAAGCTGCAATCCACGTATCAAAAGCGACAAAGTAGTTCTTTGAGGGCCGAAAATTGTTTTTTTGGGGTGGCCTGCATGTAGTCCCGATTTAAACCCAATCGAGAATGTTTGGGGAATACTCCGAGCTAAGTTTTTAGCAATGGGCGACAATTTGAAAATTTGGCCGAGCTCAAAAAGGCAATTATCGAAGAGTGAGAAAGACGAGACGAGAAAACACTAAATTTGGTAATTTCAATTTCTTAACGTTTGGCTGAAGTCATTTCAAAGCATTGAAGGCAATACCCACTATTAAGTAAGAAAATACATTTTTTCCCTAATTACAAATGAAAATGAAAATTTTTAATTTTACATTTTTTTTGCTACATTTTTTAACTACATCTACATCTAAAATGTGGATTATACATGTAGAACAGATATTCTACATCTACCATTTAGATTCTACATCTCTTCCGCGAGGGAGTGCTCGCGCATTCCACAGGGCAGAGTGTGTGCGAGCGAGAAAGAGAATGAATATCGTCAGCAACTCCAGAGGAGGTGGGGGAAGCAACTGAAAATTATTTCTTCATTCTGGCTATAATAATGATGCGATCTGATTCAAAATCGGCAATCTGATAGATGTGGTCATTCTCTACGATACTGCGTTTTTTTGTATCTTCAAAATTGTGGCTGCCACAGATTTTCGTCTTTTGTGGGGGCGGGGGCGAAGTAAATGTGTATTTACACTTGTAACAGTGTGATATTACATGAGTCTGGAAACAAAATTTGGTTTCCCTATCTCTTATAGTCTCTGAGAACGAGGCGCTTATCAGGACGGACAGACGGAAAGACGGACAGACAGACATGGCTCTATCAACTCGGCTATTGATACTGATCAAGAATATATATACTTTATGGGGTCGGAAAATTTTACTTCTCTGCGTTACACACATCCACTTTTACCACAAATACAGTATACCCCTTAACTCTTTTTGAGTACGGGTATAAAAAATTATAATAATTATAATCTAAAGGAGAAAACATGAGGATATCAATTTTCCCGGAAAGGATCAGTAATTTTAAAATGTTCATCTTATTTTAATTTATTGCTTCCCATTTTACCAAAAATATTAAATAAAAAATATGTATTTACGATTTAAAAAAAAACCAGAAGGAACGTGAGTCGCTTCTAGTCGCGACTCTACTTTTATACCCGTACTCAGTCAGTATATAAACTTGTGAGCTTATAATTGAAATTTAAAAAAAATTTAAAATTTTACATTTTACTGCTACATTTTTTAACTACATCTACATGTAAAATGTAGATAATACATCTAGAACAAATATTCTACATCTACCATTTAGATTCTACATCTCCTCCGCTAGGGTTGCTCGCGCATTGCACAGGGCAGAGTGTGTGCGAGCGAGACAGAGAATGAATATCGTCAGCAACGCCAGAGGAGGTGGGGGAAGCAACTGAAAATTAATTTCTTCATTCTGGCCATAATTATGATTCGATCTGTACCAGATTTAGCAATTTGGTAGATATGGTCATTCTTTACGTTTTTAGTTTTTTCTTATCTTTAAAATTGTGGCTGCCACAGATTTTCGTCCTTTGTGAAGGCGGAAGGGGGCAGGGCGAAATTTTGAAATACACTTGTAACAGTGTGATATCACATGAGTCTGGAAAAAAATTTCGTTGCTCTAGCTTTTATAGTCTCCGAGAACGAGGCGCTCATGAGGACGGACACACGGACGGACGGACGGACAGACAGACATGGCTCTATCGACTCGGCTATTGATACTGATCAAGAATATATATACTTTATGGGGTTTACTCTTTTTGAGTACGGGTATAAAAAATTGAGTGTCCCAATATTTATTTCGACCAGGTAGTAGACGACCGTTAAAGCAAACCTTAAACATAGAGTAATAGATGCAAAATTAATTACAAAACGATTAAAAAATGTACTTACCATGTTTTCATTCCGAAATGTTACCAACAATTTGTTGTTTCTTCTATCATATAGCGAGGTTGTTGAATTATAATTGTTTATAAACCTTAAGCTTGCATGTTCATACGCAGCTAAATCATTACAAAACCGTAATAAAAATAAGCTTTTGTGAAACTGATAGCAAATAACTACAATTTCTTTCATTTTTTCCATCCAGCTCTATAAAAATAATTGAGAGTTAGATAATATAGATAAATAAAACAGCAGACAAAAATGTATATGACCGAAGCATTTACTATAAGTAATCTAACTGGACGAGTGATTTTTTAGTGAAAATCAGAGTTTACTGATAAGCCACACTTTAAATATTTTAGATACAATTGAATTAATGTGATATCACATGAGTCTGCGTTTACATACGAAATCCGGCTAATTTAGTCTTAGTGTCTGAGATCTAGGCGCCGATATAGAATGGAAGAATATGTAATTTATGAGGGCGGAAACGCTTCCTTTTCGCTTCAAATACAGTTGCGAAAAAAATAATAGCACCACCACAACACATTTTGTTCTTGGTACAAAAAATGCGATTACTTTTCCGATTTTTTTTTAAATTTAATTTTTTTTGTTGTTTTGTATTCCATATAAACAAAAAAAGTGCTACCGCTCTTCAAATTTCGGTTTATATATTTTTTTATACGATTTTAAGAAAAAAGGCCCCAGAACTACCGAAAAAAAATAGCACTATTAGTCCTTTTTTTGGTGAAACCCCTGTATTTCGCGGAACTGCCTTTGTAGAATGCACGTGTTCGTTAGTTCTGACATTGATTACATTGTTTCTATCATAAAAGTTAAAAATAAAATTTACAATGGGACGTGGAAAGCACTGAACTGCAGAGAAGCGCGATCTTATCAAAAAATTGATATTGGATGGAAAAACTTCCAGGGAAGGTGGTTTGAAAAAAAGACTAAAACACGCGGACGAAAACGATCTATGACCCCTCTTCATGTCAAAATACTGATTCGTCAGAGCAAGAAGGATCCCTTCAAGCCTGCTACCGAGCTAAAAAAAAAACTTAAAATTATTTCGACGGACCTAACAGTTCGCCCATATCTTAGGCAACATAACCTTAAAGCCTGCAGCCCAAGAAAGGTACCACTTTTAAACGCGACACATATAACTAACAGCATGAAGTTTGCAAGGGATCATGCAAATTGGACATCCCAAAAATGGAGGAATATTCTATGGTCAGATGAGTCCAATTTTTGGTGGAAAGGGATCTCGATGATACGTTAGACGTCCAAAGAATACAAAATACAAACCCCAGTACACCACAAAAACTACTACTACCATACTACTATGGGCCTGCTTTTCCTAATATGGAGTAGGTCCAATACATTGGATAAAAACCATCATGGATCAGCACGTGTACGTGAATGCTACCCTTTGCAGAATATGAAATTCCGATCGTATGGGTCTTTTAACAGGACAATGACCCCAAACACACCAGCAAGAAAGCGAAGGAATGGTTCAGGGCAAAATCTGTAAACGTTTTGGAGTGGCCTGCTCAGTCGCCTGACCTTAATCCCATCGAAAATCTGTGATCCGACGTGAAGAAGGCAGTTGCTGCTTTCAAGCCAACCACTATCGGGTCACTTTGGGAAGAAATTAAAGAGTCCTGGTCCAAAATTCCCCTAAAACGATGACAGGACCTAGTTGATTCCATGCCAAGACGCTGCGCAGCTGTTATTGCCAATAAAGGGCACTGTTCTGAATATTAAAATATACATATAGATTTAGTATTAATAGTTACAAATGGTAAACTAATGAATTCGTTACTTATTGCTTAATTTTTAAATTTGAAATCCGTTTTTGAAAAGTGGTGCTATTTTTCTTTTCGCCTAGTTTTGTCAGTTTCAAAAAAGTTTCTTAAATAACTTAAAACCGTTTTAAAAAAATAATGAAAAAAAAATCTCTCATTTCTAAAAATGTGCTTAAACTTTCCTTAAAGTTCAAAATGTGAATTGGGGAATCGTTTAAAAATTGCTAGTGGTGGTGGTGCTATTTTTTTTTCACAGCTGTACGTATTCACTCATTATAAAAATGTATGTACATGTAATCTTTTGATTTATGTAACTTACATAATACATTTTTTGCGTATTTATACTTAAACGCCGGAATTTGAATCTTTTTATACCCGTATTTAAAAATAGTTAAGGGGTATACAAATACAATATGTGGTAAAAGATGATGTGTGTAACGCAGAAAGGAATATTTTCCGACCCCATAAAGTATATACATATATTCTTGATCAGTATCAATAGCCGAGTCGATAGAGCCATGTCTGTCTGTCCGTCTTGATGAGCGCCTAGTTCTTAAAGACTATAAAAACTAGAGCAACCAAATTTTGTTTCCAGACTCATGTGATATCACACTGTTACAAGTGTATTTCAAAATTTCGCCCCCCGCCCCCTTCCGCCCCCACAAAGAACGAAAATCTGTGGCATTAACAATTTTAAAGATACGATAAAACGAAAAGCGCAGTATCGTATAGAATGACCATATCTACTAGATTGCCGAATCTGAGTCACATCGAATCACTATTATAGCCAGAATGAAGAAATTAATTTTTAGCTGCTTCCCCTACCTCCATTGGCGCTGTGATATCACAAAAAATTTGTTTTCTCAAGCTTCTATAGTCTCTGAGATCAACGCGTTAATCAAGACGGACGACGGAAAGACTTTGCTTAAAGTTGTTTGACAGAACAACACATAAATTATTTTCTTAAATAATGGTAAAAGTAAATCGTTGTCTCTTTCTCTAAAAAATGATCTTTCAGCGTCAAAAAAAGTTGACCACTTAATTTTGTACCTAACTGGGAACGAAAATATCCTAACAAATGTTTTGGGTGCTTATTCAATCTATTGAGTGGGGCGATGTGTGAGAGCTAGCATTGTGGTATTTAAGCACAATCCGTATTTTGAGGTTGGTTTTCCTAAATCCCAAAAACTTCCGGCCAAAAATCGGTTACATGGGCTGCTATTTTAGTTTCTGACTCAACTATAACAAGAAGGAAGGTGTGAGTCGCTTTTGTGGACGCAACTCTACTTTTATACCCGTTCTCAGTCAGTATATAAATTTGATTTATTAAGAATTTTCAAATTTTTCAAATGTAGGTTCTACATTTTCTCCGCAAAGACGCGGGTTGCACAGTGCAGAGTATCTGCGAGCGTGAAAAAGAATGAGTAGCGTGGTCTCGGACGGATCGAGCTCATTTCGATTGTTCTCTTGTTCCATAATTGTTGGTTTTTTGGTCGTTGCTTCGTTGCGTTACCGCTGCACACATTTCGCATACAACAAGTGCCGCAAAAGTGAACGCACAAACGTTTTGAGATCGTCTGAACTCACTTTGCGCATATTCATATTCAACGGTACTCGACTAATATACTAATATAATATGCGTCAACAGTCTACAGCCAAAAACATGGGCAAGAGAAAAATAGAAGAAAAAGTGGATCGTTTTTTAGGGGCAATGATAGTTTTCTGTCGCATTTGGCGCTGCTCCACCTGGTAAAAAGGTTTTAGTGCAAACGAAGCCAGCTACCAATTCCCTGCATCTCGGAATTCCTTCATTATGTTGAAGGCTAGCGCTTTTTTCAATAGGCTAATGGTCCAATGGACGAATACGACTTTCAAGAACTGTTGGAATCACTGACGGAGGTGAAATCTAATTCTGTTGTGGCACAGACCCGTTTGGAGAGAGCGAATTTTGAGCCCATGTCCAGTGAAATACCTGCCAAATTCGACTCGTCTATATTATCATTGAGGACCACTCTGCAGGGAGAGCTTGGAAGTCGTTAGAGTACTATTCTGTCGCAGAACTATGCAAAACTAATATTACATAATAAACATGTCGGATCATAATAATATTCCCTGTGTATTTTGGTCTGTCGGTTGCCTACGAATCCCCTTTTGAATTGTTCTCAGTGTATTATTACTGTTTCCTTTGTACTTAGCTTTTTGTCATATGTCTCATCTCCTTGGTCGAGTTGCAGTTGTTTCTATGACGGCCCAGGTGTTCATTAGCGAGTATGTTCTGAGGAAATCTCTTGGAGAGGATCAAAGGAGCGAGAGAAAGGGAGCACACGTCGAGCGTGTTCCTCTGCGGTAGTGAGTGTGAGGGAGGTAGATATAGAGACTAATGGAAATTGCGTGAGAAGCAATAATTGTCTCGTAGCTCTAGTTTGCAATACCGAGAGAGTAGTTGCGTTTGAGAGTTTGCCCACACCACGTGCCAAGCGGAGTAATTTGCTATTGACGTAGAACCCTTACAAAATGACGGATCCAAATCAGAAAAATATTAATCCAACATACACTTATCGAATAAATAAAGTTTACCCACTTAACGGGAGAACTCATAAAACAGCACAACAAAATTTAGTTGAGTCCACACTAACAGACTCTGCAGCGATTTCTGCTATCGAATGCCCCATGAGGGAAGCCAAAGAATGCAAGCAGCTATCAAAAAGGCGCTAGGAAGCACAGCCGAAGTAAGAATTCTTACTGAAACGATCCTGGAGTATATAGAAGAGGTGTCCACTCAAGAGACGTTAATGAGGCTTAAGTCATTGCCTTCCGACCAACCTACAGGAGCACCCAGACTCTGACGCTGGAAGTCTCAACGGCAGTAACAGAAAAGCTTATAGGAAGAAGAATCCGCCTGGGGGTATTGCAGGATACGACCCCAAACAGCTCCCAGAAGATGCTTTAAGTGCATGGAGTTTGGGAAAATCGCGCTGAACTGCAAGAGTGCCCAGGACTTTGCAAAGTGCTGCTAAAATTTTTCTGAAACGGGTCACCAGGCCAAGGACTGCAAAGTCCAGCATTCTTTGCAAGCGTCACCGGAAGAAGGACACGAAGCACCAAACGCCGAGTTCGCTGTGCCTGCAGTACGAAAAGGCGATCTAGAAGATGATCGATAAATGAAAATCGTCCAAATAAACCGCAACCACTGTGAGTTGGCCCAGTAGCTTCTGGAGCAAACCATCCGAGAACACCGTATTTGATGTAGTAGTCATAAGTGAGCAATGTCGCAATGGCAAAACTCCGGACAGCGGATTGCTGATTGCAGCAAAAAGCAGCGATATGGGAGCCTGACGCAGCAACTAAGGCAAATATGAGTCGGAGTCGCCAGAACACAGCTGAATGATGTTTACGTCTACAGCCGCTATTTGCCACCGAGCCTCACGTTGTAGCAGGCGACACCCTACGATCATTTGCCGGCGACTTCAACGCATGGGCGACGGAACTGAGGTGCCCAAAAACCAACTCAAGGGACAGACACTCTTGGAATTCTTTGCGTCGCTCGATGCCGTGCTGCTGAGCACAGACACCTAGCAGACATTCGGCAGATCAGGAACGGGGTCCATAATAGACCTAACGTTTGTGATCAGCAGTCTTAGTCTGGGGACAACTTGGAAGGTTAGCGACCTCTACACTCCGAGTGACCACCAGGCCCTGATCTACGAAATCAAGGATGTTGGAGCACGAAACTCTGTCCTGGGCAGGCAGATCGGGTACAAAGTCGACATGTTAGAGCCGGACTTGGACCGATCCATGTTCGAGCACTACGGGAAAGCCGAGGATAGAACAAGCCAATTGGCTGTGCAAACGCTAACATACGACCAAAGCAGAAATCAATCAAAACCCACTGACCCACCTTTATGGAAGTGGTACAATATCTTTTACCGATTAAGCATAAAAATAAGTAACACCCGATCGTTTAACAAACAAGCGGAAATCAATGTAAAAAGTCGCTGACGCCGGGATCTGACGTACGATGTTACCCGCCGGCGAATGACATAAAAAGCGCAAGAATCACCGAAGAAAGGGCAGTACATCAGCCAGAATCCCAGAGACTATACCTGGGCAGTACATCAGCCAGAATCCCAGAGACTATACCTGAGCAGTTCATCAGCCAGAAACCCAGAGACAATACCTGGGCAGTACATCAGCCAGAATCCCAGAGACTATACCTGGGCAGTACATCAGCCAGAATCCCAGAGACTATACCTGGGCAGTTCATCAGCCAGAAACCCAGAGCCAATACCTGGGCAGTTCATCAGCCAGAATCCCAGAGGCAATACCTGGGCAGTCCACCAGCCACCGCTTCTGGTTACAACATATCAACGTAAACAAAAACCCGAATAAAAAGTGAATTAAATATTACAGACAAAACCAAAAACAACAAGCTTTGAGTCATTCTTAATAGTAAGAATTCTACGATTTCTTCAGCACACCTTACTCTCTCAATTCAAAGGCGAGTACGGAACTTTAAAGACCTTAACAAATACAAATTCCTTGTAAACGGACCCTGGACAGGACTGATGCATATCCCAGCCTGAAATAGGATTCTCACAAGTGGTGCCCGAGCAGGGACTCCAGGCTGGTAATGAAGAAACTGCGAGTGTTCAGTGTCGCCCCCAATATGTACTGTGTACACAGTGGGAACACTATTTTCAGATCAAGTGTTAGGGATGTAAGGAATTCCTCCACTTGAAATAGAATCTACTACCAAAGACTATACAATACCAAGATGCTGCATGAGCGCCGAAAAGCTGTTCTATGGCGAGGCGTATCGGTGCGCCCTATGGACAGGAGGAGCGCGCCGGGTTTTAATTATCTTTTTAGGTATGCCTCGTCTCTGACCGCGACCCCGCTGCCCATCGGCTTCATTTGTTCGTCAGCAACGAGCCGAGCGATCTGGAGACACCGATGCTGCCCGACGGCTTCGTCTGTTTGTCAGCGAGAATGTTCGAGACAGCGCAGCGCACAGTGGGCATAGCTTTCTAAATTATAAAGTCAATAAGAGTTCAATAAATTATTTTACACTGAAACATTTTTCAACTTTGAGTGCTCATATCTCCTAAACTAAAATTATCTTGAAAATTAGATTCGCTTAAGCTCTGAAAAATTCTATTAGATGTGTACTTTTTTTGAGTCCCCACTGTGAATACACACAAAACAAACTAATAACAACTTTAAAACTAAACTCGAGTCGAGCATCAATGTGCTGACTCTTGCCCAAGCAATGTATTTCTTTTTTCATTCTTCCGACTTTAAATTTTGTTGCTGTGTTCTGTCGCTCGACTCGACGCGGGCCGAGGCATTGACCAAGGCGAAAGCAGAGCAAAGGCTAGCATAAAGGAGAATGGAAGAAATACCCCACGCGTCCGTACCATGAAGCGTTAAACAAAAATTAAACGAGCATTTGCTCTTCATGCAACATATTGCTATTGTATAGTCATTGCTACTAAAGAATTAGAAATCCTCGAAGAACCTGATGGGGTACTCCGCACTGCAATGGAGACTTATCTACAAACTTATGTGGGACTTTTCAACGCGTGCATGTCCATGGAAGCGACAGCGGCTTGTCCTTATATCCAAAAGAAAAAAGCCGACCGAGGAGCCATCATCCTACAGACCACTCTGCATGCTAGACATATTGGGTAAGATCCTCGGCCTAATAATCCACACAAGGCTGTAGGAAGCAGTAACGGGTCAACTGTCACCGAGACAGTATAGTTACGCAAAGGTAACTCCACGGTCGAAGCAATCGGTGAGGTATGTGAGATAGCAAAGATAGCTATAGATGGGACCCAGTTGATGTATGGGAGCTAAGAGTACTGCATAGTGACAACACTCGAGGTCCAAAATTCGTTCAACTCTGCTGGTTGGGACCACATACTAAGTATTAAAAAACCTCCAAGACAAGCATCGCTGACTGTCTTAGAGACCGAGAAAGGATCGCAGGGGCAAAATATAAAGAATAGGCAGAAGGAATCAGCAAAAACACCGAAAAGAAAGCTAAAACATGGCTATCCGGGAGGGGACTAGCATTATCCAGCCATAAGACAGAGGCTGTGCTCAATAGCAGCAGGAAGGTAGTTGAGTCGGCCACAATCCAAGTAGGTAACTCTACTATTAGCTCCACTCCAATCCTGAAGTACCTGGGGGTCATGATTGACCATAGGCTCAGCTTTAAGCACCACATGGCGTATGCAAGCAGCAAAGCCGGAAAGACGGCAGTTGTCGATCTCGCATAATGGCAAACACGCGAGGGCCGAAACAGCAGAGGCGGAAGCTCCTAGCGAGTGTGGTCAGTTCGACGCTAATGTATGCGGCACTATATGGGCCGATGCATTAAAGCAGAAAACGTATGCCCGAGAATGCAACGCAGTCCAGAAAGTGTGCGCCCTGAGAGTATGCTGGTATCGAACGGTATCGCAAGACGCCGCTCGCTAGTGGGAGCAGGAATGATCCCTATTCACCTGTTGGCAACAGAAGCCGCAGGAATAGGGACACAACGTGACCTAGGGACTAGTGAACAGGATACAAGAGGTGACGCAAGGCAGCTCACAATACGGCAATAGCATAGCGCCTGGGACTGCAGCAGCAAAGGGCGTTGGACACATAGGCTAATCCCGCACCTGCAGAGTTGACTGAGCCGTAGCCATGGACAAGTGGAGTACCCCTGACCAAATTGCTGACAGGACATGGATGCTTTAAATCCCACCTGCATAGGTTTAAGCATGAGAATGATCTATTCTGTGTGCTCTGCACGAGGGTCGCCGAAGACGCGGAAGGCGACCAGGGTCGAGACCAGTAAGACCCTGAACAAGCCATGGATCGACGTTTTGGGCTGACGGCGTCAGTATTCAGGAACCTCGTAAGCGGAGTGATATCTTTCAAAATGACTTATAGGCTAATCCTGATGCCGCCCCTTGCCGCCTCTTGTGTCAGCAGACGCGCCACGGGTGTGTCGCGTCTACCCGGGGATACCTGGCACCATGCCGGAGGTCACGATTTTCCTTTACTGCTTCAGAAAGGAATCGACCTGACCGTTATTAAGTTAGCGGTTATCAGAATCTTTCCGCCTGCTAACCACTTTTCCTTGCAGAGATATCCCCTTGTCATATCTGTTGAGAATTTACAACATGATATGACTGGTCCGCGTCGTACTGTACTAGTCTACTGGTCTCGGTCTTGATGCCGTTTTTGTCGGCGAAAATGCATTCGCGAAGAGTGCATCGGCGAGATCATCGGCGGAGGTGAGACCAGCTGATACCGCAGGTAAATCAGTCTCCAACGGAGACTCCAAAGCACAGAGTGCAATAAGGGGACAAGAAAGGCGAGATCACGGATGCCTAAGCCTACTCAGTCGCTGATCGATAGGGCACGCCCCTATGCCATAATCATAGTGGCGAAAGACTATGCGGAAGCTCAAGCTGGACGAGAAGCTCCAGGGGCTAGGCAAAGCGGTGTCAAGAATTCGCCGTGGAACTCCTATTCCAACTATAGAAGTGTGTAGGGGAAACCTCGTCATTCGAGAACATGCTCGGCGAGTCACTTATAGTGGTAGCAGATGTCCGCAAGCTCCAGTCCGCTCCATCGTCGAGTGTAGCGACTTGGGCGATGTATCTACCAAGAAAAAGCTAAGGGAGGCCATCATGTCGCAAGTCCAGCTGTCCAGACGCAAATAGCGTCTGTTTCTTTTAACATTTTTAGTCCACTTTTAAAATAAAACACTAAATCAGCAATATTTTCGTTTCTGTCTTTGTTTTGAGACGAATTCTATTTGTAACGTAACAGTCTTTTTCATCAAAAATCAAATATTTTTATATTATATTGATATTTTAAACTAAAACATAGTTCTGATGTTTAGATAATAATAAACAAGGCTCAAAAGAATATAGATTCGAAAGAAAAATCTACTGGGATTTTCCGACTTCCCACGGGAAAGATATTGGCACATCTACCAAATTCAGAAAAGAAAATCACCATCAAATTTTTCTGATATAAATTAAATTTTGAACACACCTGCAATGTCAGTAGCGCGAAAAGTGTCAAATTTAAGTTATTAATGGAGTTTTAATACTTCAAAACAGAGATACAATCTATACTTTTATTTGTTTTTCATTTAAAAAAAATTGTTCATGAAGTTTAAAAATCCAAATTTGCACATGTAACACAACAGTCTTTTCATGTAACGTAACAGCGCGCACCTTTTTGCTTGTCAAAAAAGACAAAAATAAATAGTTTTTGGCACAAAAATTTACTTTGCCTTGACTTGAGCACGAAATGGTGCATGCTCATGACACGGACCAGTGGTATCTTCAGGCTCTATCGATTCGGCTATTCATACTGATCAAGAATACATATGTATACTTTATGGGGTCGGAAAATTTTCCTTCTCTGCGTTACACACATCCACTTTTACCACAAATACAATATACCCCTTAACTCTTTTTGAGTACGGATATAAAAATGTAATCCAGAATATTAAGTTAAGGGTATAACTCATCTCGAGCCAGTGAAGTTGAATACAGGTTAGAAATTCTAAGCCGTTATGTTATTATTATTATTATTATGTGCCTTTGACATTCAACAAGAGTTACACCTGATAGATTTCGATTTAGTTTCTCGAGCTGATTTGGAAAATTTGTGTGTTTCAGAGAAGGCACTATTAATGAGTAAGTAAAGTCACTCGACCACAATATCAAAGAAATTTTACGGGAATTTGACCATCACCGCGCCAATCCCGCATGCTAGAAAGCATCCTCATATGAAGCTTCCAACTTTTGGAGGCGAGTTTTACAAGTTTAAAAATCTTATAGGAATTCTTGAAAATTATATTGACAATGATTTGACGTTTTCAAACATTGAAAAGTTCAATTACCTGTTGTCATGCCTAAAACGCGAAGCTCTTGGTACTGTCAAAGCATACTAGGTAACTGCTGCAAATTACGCAAAGGCATTAGCTGAGTTACATATTGTTAACGACAACAGTGGTTTGATTTTTTTAAAGGTGCCTCCCAATCTCCCAAAAATCAATTCGCCCTCGGCGATTTTCTTGCGTTTTAAAAATGACTCTGTAAAAGCAATTTTTAAATCGTTGCTGGGATCAAACGAAGACTTAATGAATGGTATGCTAATTTATTTAAACATGAGGAAATTAGATACAACCACAAGATTAAAATGGGCAGAGACCTTGGATTACACTTCTCGACAAAATCGAACTTTTTTTCCTCAAGGATCCAAACCGACTTTTTCTGATAGATTTGAGTCTATACATTTTTTTAAAGAATTTTTTAATTTTTTTCTATGGCAGCTTAAACGACGCCTAATTAATGCACCTACATATACACAAAAAAATAAAACACACAGGATAGAACTTTTCCTGAGTTTTTAATGTCAAAATTTCGTAAAAAAAAATACCGCACAAAAATCATAATTAAATTTTTCATTTAAAAGCTCAATATTTCTCAGACGGTAAGCTGAAATCGCAAAGTGTTTGGGTTAAATTTCTAGCTGTTTCTAGCCGTAATTATCTTTTCAGAATAGTAAAGTTCTTTACAACCACACGTAAGTTAATAAAGTTATGTGAATAACAAAAGGCTACCTCTAAAGTAAATACCAGTTTTAAAAAATTCGTAAAAAAGTTCTGACATAGAAAAAAAAAATATCAACGAAACAATTTCTAAGCCTTAAATCTTTCAGAAAAAGTTGGTTTTGTTTCTTGAGGAAAAATCGTGTCGGGTAGTGTTATAAGTAAATAAATCCATGTGAAGGAAATACGTTTATATTTCAGTCATAATTAGCTATATCAGCAAAAAATTTATATTTACGACTTATCTATACTATACATTTTTAGAAAACAATCTGTGTGCACAAAATTTATTGATTTTTTTTTAATGATAGCCAGAATATGTGGCATTGTTTGCGGTGTGCCATTACCACCAACACGCGGAAAAAAATTATTTTCAATTTGCAGATATGTTCCATGACCACAGCGAATTGGTTCAGTTATTCAAAACGTCGCTTGATCGAATGCCATCTGACGATCATAAAAATGTTATTCGAGCTGATAAAACACCGGTTGGCGAACATGCAAGGCGTTTCAATGCACAAACCGTTGACGAAGTGGCAATAGTCATAGTTGGTGAGCAATTTAATAATCGTGATATTGTGCTTGGCTGGCGGAAATCCTCCAGCTGAACCCTCCCCGATCGTTCCGGCTGGGCAATGGGCACTGCATTATCCCGGATTGGGTAATGCATTGCCGCTTGCTCTGTCCGGGGTAATGCAGTGTCTAGCCAAGGCCTGGTCCAGGTCTTTCCGACCAAAATTGGGGGAACTGAACCATGGCCATGGCTGGAGGTGCCTGGCGGGTAGGCATAAAATGCTAGGGGGTGGTCCCCCGAGAAACATCAACCGGTAGAAACCCTCGGGCCAACAATGGAGCGGATGGATGGTCAACCCAAACGTCGGTGGAAAACGTGACTGCTACCACCGGAGGGCACGGGGAGGAGCAATCCTCTCTGCGTGTCGCCAGCGGTCACACCTCGGACATGGCGGGAGCAGGTCATGTCAGTTGTAATGCTACTGCCAAAACAAGGACTCACTCCAGGCTGAGCCGCACAGGTGCCGCAGTCGAAACAGACTCGGACCTGGAGAGCGTGCTCTCGGTCAGCAAGACGGAGGAAGAAAGCCTTCTTCGCTCGCCCGAACCTGGTTCCAGCTCGCTGCGTAGGGAAGGGCCGAAGCGTTCGCGGGTGGGAATGAAAGCGAAGGCAAAGTACAAGGACGAGATCAAGATTAGAAGCCGGTTCCAAGGCAGAAAGGACCTCTCCCAAGAGGAGAAGTCCAAGCTAGCCTGGGCCGAGCAGAAGGTAGAGGAAAGCCGTCTACACTGTGCGGAAACGCGGGCCCAAGGGGGCGGGACCACCACCTAAAACGGTAAAGAAACCTAAACCTAAAGCGAAGGTCAATAAGGTGACCAAACAACACCAAACACAACAACGTGTCACTCAGTGACCAGAGCGATGAGAATGGCAAGATGACGGCGGCGCTGTGGAAGATGATGCACGCGCAGCTCGTAGAATCGCTGTTTGGAAGAATGGAGAAGGACCCAACAGACCCCCTGCCCACGTTCGATGGTGCTGGGTGGCTAAACGGGGTCAAAATACTGAAATGGACGACCCCACACTCAAGTGGCTGACGCAGACGGTCTGCCAACTGAAGGCGATGTGGGAGGGGGCCAGACTTGAGGTGTTGGACTGGGAGCTAATCCCGTCCATACCAAAGGCGAAGGTACTCTTTCCCATCGCAATCCAAGCGGACCGTGCGCTGAGGCTGCTACAGCGGCAGAACCCAGACGTGCCAACGGCGAATTGGAGGATCCTGCACTTTGGAAGACCACAACTCAACGAGGGGGGCCAAAGTGTTATCCTCGGCAAGGAGGCAGAGAACCTGGTGTACCTAAAATTCGGGAGTATGGCGCGGGACATGGGAAGCGTAAGGCTCCGCCTCAAGAAGAGCCACCCCGAAGACAAGGACGCGCATACCCTGCAGGCAAGCGAGGTGGAGAAGGACCTCAGTCTGGAGTCTATCGTGGAGGCCGCCCAGGGTCTTGCGCTGGACTGCTCCGAAGAGGAATAAGACGGTGACCTGACAATAATATTTAACCCGTCGGGTGTAGTTAAGCCACCCTCCCATGTCATTGAGGGTGCTACAGCTCAATCTACATAAAAGCAAGCTCACATCGACGGAGCTCCTCATTGCCATGGATCAAGGGCCCGTCGACATAGCCTTGGTTCAGGAGCCATGGGTTGTCTCTAAAGTCCTCCAATTATAACCATTTTCACTCACCATCGGTAAGCAGGAATAGCAACGCCGTACTTGTCCGAAAGGGCATCAATGCTCACCTTTTGTCTCATTACAGCACTGATGACCTGACTGCGTTGATGCTATAAAACGAGGAAAAACACCTCTGGTAGCTTCCTGCAACATGGCACACGACAGGCCAGCTCCACCGAAAGAGCTAAGGAGTCTGGTGGGGGAAGCTAACCAGCAACTTATCGTCGGTACGGACGCCATACCATGTGGGAAAGCCCCACCAGCCCCATCAACGACAGAGGTGAGTCGCTTCTAGACTTTATACTATCTACTAACATAAATGAAGCAAACGTGGGGGAGGAACACACCTTCGTAGGTCTCACCTCGTCTAACGTACTAGATCTAACACTCGTAACGGAAGATAGTACTTCTGTATCTCGCTGGAGAGTCCTTGATGGACCATCCTTCTCAGACCACAAGTACATTCAGTTTAAGTGCGAATTTAAACACTCTCCGAAGATAACTGTGTATAGAAACCCCCGAAACACAAACTGGGAAAAGTTTAAAAGGACAGACTCGCCCGGGCACAGTAAAATCTCCGGAAAACATAGAGACGTCCCTAGAGACACTATCCAAGGAATTACTGGATGCGTACCACGCATCGAGAACGAAAAAGAGGACCAAACCACTTTGGTGGAACCGGGACCTATCGCTTCAAAGAAACAACCTCAAAGACTTCATCAAAATAGCCAATCTGGCGAACGATGAGATATTCAATGAGGAATAAAAAACCCTACTCAGGGAGTACAAGAAGGAAATACGCAGGGCACAAGGAAACTCGTGGAGGAACTTCTGCTCCAATATCGAGAAAGTACCAGAAACGGCTGGACTCCGGAAGTTGCTAGCAAAGTAACCTACCATACAGAGTCAGCTGAAGCAAAACGATAGACAGTGGACTGAGGATAGTGAAAAAGCCCTAACAGCACTAATGGAAGCTGACTTCCCAGGATTCACCGAGGTTTCTGACGCTAAATTGCATCAGAACATACCAACTGAGGAACAGCATCCTCCAACAGATTTCATATCGTCTAAGAGCTATAGACTGGGCTATAGACTTTTTGCGGGTACAAAAGCACCTGGACTAGACGGTATTTATTTATTTCAAATAATTAACAATTATCTGCTAACTATGAACTATAATAGAAATATACATACTAAAATAAAAATAGAATATAGGCAGAAAATAAAGGTTTTAAAAATTTTCTAGGTCTAGGGGATGGTAAAGGTTAACTAAAATCATATCAAGGGATATTTCGGGGGATATAGTAATATATTAGGAATTGTAATTATTACAAAGAACACGGAAAGGTTCATGCTGGGCGAAGTTGAACAGTTGATTCCTAAGGGCAAAAATTAAAAATTGTTTTTGAACGGATTCAATTTGAATTTGTTTCTCTTTGTATTGAGAACTCCAAACACGAGAGCAATACTCCAATATTGGGCGTACTAATTAGACGTACAGTGATTTTGTTATATACGAGTCGTCAAACTCTTTTGACCAACGCTTAATGAACGCTAAAACTCCCTTGGTTTTGTTCACCGTAACAGCAATATGGCTGTTAAAGCATAGCTTATAATCAAACATGACTCCTAGGTGATTTGATGCGGAAATTCGATCCAGAGTATGATGTCCTAGAGAGTAGGAGACCAAATAAGGAGCACGGCGGTGAAACGTCATAAGTTTGCATTTAGAATGGTTTAAAAACAGTAGGTTAGACGAGCACCACTTGTTTAATTCATCAAGGTCAAATTGAAGGCGAGTGTCCAAGTACGAATCGGAATACGAAAAACAAATTTTGACGTCATCAGCATACATTAATGTAACTCAGTGCAAATAACTTGAGGTAGGTCATTCACAAACAGATTGAACAGCAGCGGACCCAAACGACTTCCTTGAGGAACACCTGATGTAACATTAACGACATTCGACAACACATTAGTAAACAAAACACGTTGTGTGCGGTTGGACAGATATGAAGAGATCCAGTATAGGAGATGAGTGGGGAAACCAATTAAAGAAAGCTTGTGAATTAGCAGAGAATGGTTCACGGAGTCATGCCAGGCATGCTACAGGTGACCACCTCCTTTCTACTCAAAACTCTAGAAAAGCTGCTGGATTTACTCATCAGGAATGATGTAGGGGGACAGATGTCAACCAACCAGCACGCCTACACGAAAGGGAAATCGGTAGAGACGGCACTGCATTCGCTAGTAGCCACCATCGAGAGAGCCCTAATAAAAAGTATGCACTAGGAGTGTTCGTAGACATATCCGGAGCAATCAACAACGTGAATACGAACGCGATAATGGACCGCCTAGAAGCGACCAACACACATCCCGCAATCAACCTCTGGATTAAGAACCTTCTTAGTTGCAGACGGGTGTATTCAGAGTGGGGCACCGCTTCCATGGTGAAAGGGGCGCACAGAGGCACACCTCAGGGTCCTGTCGCCCCTCCTGAGGAATCTGATGGTCGACGACCTAATAAAGAGATTCGAGAGGAGAGCCCCAAAAATAACGGCTTATGCGGACGACATAAGCATAATTATTACGGGAGTATGTTCATCGACCCTCAGCTCTATAATGGAATCAACACTCAGGGAGATATGTCAGTGGGCGGAGTGACAAGACGGACCTAATCCTCTTTACCAAGAGATATAAGGTGGTGGCATGAATCCCTCGAAAATCGACAGAACCAGGCTGATACCAAAAACACAAGTAAAATACCTCGGAATAGTACTGGACAGCAAGCTGGCATGGAGACCCAATGTATTGGAAAGGGTGAAGAAGGCCACCATTGCGCTATACGCATCCAAGAAGATGCTTAGCTGCACATGGGGCCTATCACCTGCTCTAATGCACTGGATCTACATCTCGGTGGTGCGACCGACTCTCCTGTATGGAGCGGCAGGCAATGCTCTGCATCACAGAGGCGCTGAGGTCAACCCCAATAAAAGCTCTCGAAACATTACTCGGAATCGACTCCCTATACATCCACGTGCAACTGATTGCAGGAAAGGCAGCACAACGCCGAGTCGCATCAGGCAACATGTCGCTGCACGGATTCGGGCACAGTTCAATCGGTCGAGACATGAACAGTACAACTGACTACATGATCCCCCGAACTTGCCTAGATGTCGAAACAACCTCATTTATGCGATCCGATGACTGGAAAAAGGGTCGGGACCAGAATCATTACCTCATCTACACAGACTCCAAGATGGAAGGAGGAGTAGGAGCGGGCATATATTATACAGACCTTGGTATAAGGCTGTCCTATAAGGTACCAGACCAATGCAGCATATTCCTGGCGGAAGTTTTCGCTTAACGGAAAGCGGCGAAGGCTGATTAGTCTACGGGTCGTCCCAGGCATCAATGGCAACGAGATGGCGGACGTTGTGGCTAAGGACGGCGTCGGGCTGTCAAACGACAGAACTGAGAACGTGCATGTCTTCCTTAGATTTAGAGAGACGGGCCGACACACATGGAATAGCACCACCTCCTGCAAAACCTCAAAAACCATGTGCAAGGAGCGCAATAGAAAACTCAGCCACTACCTACTGCACCTACCACGGAAGGACTGCAGAATGTTATTGGGAATACTTAAAGGTCACTGTCTGGCTGCGGCACATGCTGTCAAACTAGGCATCATCAATAGTGGCAGCTGCAGGAAATGCGATGAATCCAGCGCTATCGGAATCCTGCAAATCTCATTTGCAACTGCCCGGCTCTCTCACGGGCTAGGAGACTATACCTGGGCGCCCCGGTACTTGCATCACTGGAAGATGCCTCCAAGAGGACGCCAGGCGAACTGTTAGCCTTTGTCCAAAATACTTTGATCCTCAAGGACTTCGAAACCTCATAAATACACTCGAGAAGGTTCACTCACCCCCATCCGGACAACTAAGGGCCATATTGGCTTATGCACTGCCCCGTGAGGGCCGTCCGGGTTAAACTAACTTAAGGTGTACAGCACTTTTCCAACAGTATATTGTTGACATGTATGCAAAAATTGAATCGGAACGGTTGAATTTTCTTCGCTTCAACCAAGCCAAATTATGTTCCGAAGAGTATGTTCATTTTGGTGATGCCATTAACAACGATGGTAATTCAAACGAGAAGGAACGTGAGTCGCTTCTAGTCGCGACTCTACTTTTATACCCGTACTCAGTATATAAATTTATAATCTTATGATTAACATTAAAAAAAAAATTTTAATTTTACATTTTAAATTTTTTTGCTACATCTGTTAACTACATCTACATCTAAAATGTAGATTATACATCTAGAACAAATATTCTACATCTCCTCCGCTAGGGGTTGCTCGCGCATTGCACAGGGCAGAGTGTGTGCGAGCGAGACAGAGAATGAATATCGACAGCAACGCCAGAGGAGGTGGGGGAAGCAACTGAAAATTAATTTCTTTATTCTGGCTATAATAATGATCCGATCTGATTCAGATTCGGCAATCTGATAGATATGGTCATACTCTACGATACTGCGTTTTTAGTTTTATCGTATCTTCAAAATTGTGGCTGCCACAGATTTTCGTCCTTTGTGGAGGCGGAAGTGGGCGGGGCAAAATTCTGAAATACACTTGTAACAGTGTGATATCACATGAGTCTGGAAACAAAATTTGGTTGATCTAGCTCTTAAGGTCTCTGAGATCTAGGCGCTCATCAAGACGGACAGACAGACAGACAGACAGACAGACAGACAGACGGACGGACAGACAGACATGGCTCTATCGACTCGGCTATTGATACTGATCAAGAATATATATACTTTATGGGGTCGGAAAATTTTCCTTCTCTGCGTTACACACATCCACTTTTACCACAAATACAGTATACCCCTTAACTCTTTTTGAGTACGGGTATAAAAACGTTGAAACTATGATAATATCACTGTCATCGAATGTTGGAAGTCAAGGTCATATGTTTGAGTACCTCTTCATCACCTTCAAGTGTATTTCGCAATGGGAAGAAATCTCGGAATTATTATTTGTTGCCCAACATGAAAAGATTTTAGCACGTGTTTTAAGACAAAAATTTAAATCACTCATGGATTTAATTGTCCAACACGGTGCATTTGTGTCAGTTAAATGTTGAATGTTTTCAATGAGTTTTGCCTCATGCGCATATTTTGATTTGAATGATTGAAAAAATAAGGCCCAATCAAATTGACGATGTGATTTCGGCCGAAATACCAGATCGGACAGTGGATCCTGAATTGTTTGAAGTGCTCACCAAAAATATGATTCACGGTCCATGTGGTGCGTTGAATTTGAACTCACCCTGTATGGTTGAAGGGAAAAGCTCCAAACGTTTTCCAAAAAATTTGGTCTCCGATACAATAACGGGCAACCATGGATATGCCGAATATCGTCGTCGATCAACTGAAGATAATGGAAGAATTGTGTGTGACCTATTGCGAAAATGCAGGCTGAGGATAATCATACATTCAAGATTTCAAAAAGATCTGCAATGGCGAGACTGCTGCAGCAATGCTGTCTTATTGTATGGGATGAGTGTACTATGGCCAACAATAAGTCACTGGAAGCACTTAATCGTACGTTGAAAGATATTCGTGGAGATAATCGGTTGTTTGGAGGTGCATTGATATTGTTAGCAGGTGATTTCAGACAAACATTGACTGTAGTCAAACTAGGAACTGCTGCTAATGAAATTAATGCGTGTTTTAAATCATCTAATTTGTGGCGGCAATGGTGCGCTCGATAATATTTCGTGCCCCAGTATGCTTTATGTTGAAAGTTCGCTGAAAGGTATCCACTCCTATAGGGAGTCAAGACAAAACTCTCTAGAGCGTAACCCGAATTAGCCAAAACAATCTCATTCGTGGTACTCGAAAAATATTCCCTAGCGGGGGAGTGGTTGTAAATAAAGGAGGCAGGAACCAAGGTGTGGCATTAATAGCTATGATCTCCAAGTTTGAGTTGCAAACCACCATTGCATTCATGCTATAAAATCCTTTTCTTTTATAAAATACGGAATGGTTCTTTATAGGCTTTAAAATTCTGATGTGACTACCATCCACACAGGCAAAAGTTCTAGGCAGTTTATATTTCCGATATTAATAGTAATATGATTGTTGCAATTGATGAATGGTCATCTGCAACGAAATTTCTTCTGCACCTAACAGCCTGTCTATCAAAGGAATCAATTTGTGTAGGATCTTCCCAAATGTGCTGCATCCAATATTTATGAGGTGGTCCTGACCAAATGGTCACTGATAGCAGCCAGTGGCGAGATATCGCATCACTGCAGCCAATTGGGTTGAGGGCGATACCTTTGAGCTAAGACCCAGAGGTTGGACGTTCTCCAAAATCACCTTAAAAGTTTGTTTGTCAATTTGACATGACTTCACATACCTAGAAAGAAGACCATTTTGTGTGCGGTGTATTTACAAATTGTGTTGATTTTTCAGCTGTTTTTGTTTGCCAGAAACAATAACAAAATATGTGAGTTCCAGAGCGCCTTGAAATTAAAAGTCATACTTTTTGCTGAAAAGTTAAACGCAATGTGAATGTGAAAACCGGAGCCTGCCTAATAACTTACATTTCAAGGCGCTCTGGAATCCACAAAGGTGAATTTTTTTACTCCCTGTACTAATAAGCTCAAAATTTACTGCTGGTATAGTGCTAACTCATTCAAAAAAGCCTCTGTTATGTTTAACCGAGTTTTATCGAAAACCACATCGGGCTGCCACAGCTGTTACGTTGAATCCATTATTTGTTGTGTCCCAGCCCTGACAAATTTTTTAAATAAATAAAATTAAAAAAAAAAACGAGAAGGAACGTGAGTTGCTTTCTACTTTTCTACTTTTATACCCGTACTCAGTCAGTACATACATTTGTGAGCTTATGATTTAAATTTAAATAGAAATCTTAAAATTTTACATTTTACATTTTTTTGCTACATCTGTTAACTACATCTAAAATGTAGGTAATACATCTAGAACAAATGTTCTACATCTACCATTTAGATTATACATCTCCTCCGCGAGGGGGCGATCGCTCTTTGCACAGGGCAGAGTGTGTGCGAGCGTGAATGAATAGCGTCAGCAACGCCAGAGGAGGTGGGGGAAGCAACTGAAAATTAAATTCTTCATTCTGGCTATAATAATGATCCGATCTGATTCAGATTCGGCGATCTGATATATATGGTCATTCTCTACGATACTGCGTTTTTAGTTTTATCGTATTGTGGCTGCCACAGATTTTCGGCCTTATTAGGGCCGGAAGAAGGCAGGGCGAAATTTTGAAATACACTTGTAACAGTGTGATATCACATGAGTCTGGAACAAGAATTTCGTTGCTCTATCTTTTATAGTCTCTGAGATCTAGGCTCTCATCGGGACGGACAGACGGACGAACCGACAGACATGGCTCTATCGACTCGGCTATTGATGCTGATCAAGAATATATATACGTTATGGGGTCGGAAAATGTTCCTTCTCTGCGTTACACACATCAACTTTTACCACAAATCGAGTATACCCAAGGTGTTTTTTATTAAGAACTGAATGTTATTTTTAAGGTAATTGGGGACGCTGAATCCAGCTCTGTACTTGGTTTTTATACACGTACTCAAAAAAGAGTTAGGGGTATACTGTATTTGTGGTAAAAGTGGATGTGTGTAACGCAGAGAAGGAACATTTTCCGACCCCATAAAGTATATATATTCTTTATCAGCATCGACAGCCGAGTCGATAGAGCCATGTCTGTCTCGTCCGTCCGTCTGTCCGTCTTGTTTGACGCCTCGTTCTCAGAGACTATAAAGCTAGAGCAACCAAATTTTGTTTCCAGACTCATGTGATATCACGCTACAAGTGTATTTCAAAATTTCGCCTTGCCACCTTCCGCTCCCTCAAAGGATGAAAATCTGTGGCAACCACAATTTTAAAGATACGCTACTCCTTCTCTTTCTCCCTCGCACACACTCTGCCCTGTGAAATGCGCGAGCACCCCCTCGACGAGGAGATGTAGAATCTAAATGGTAGATGTAGAATATCTGTTCTACATGTATAATCTACATTTTAGAAAAATTTCTTTTTAAATTTCAATCATAAACTTACAAATTTATATATTGACTGAGTACGGGTATAAAAGTAGAGTCGCGACTAGAAGCGACTCACGTTCCTTCTCGTTTCCTATCAAATCGAGTTTTCGCAATATACCGTTATATCTAAAATTAAGGCACTTCCCCTGCATATTCAGTTTAAAAAAATATTTAAAACTCGCCAACAGTACTGTCTTTGAGTCGTGCCTTTTTGGTTTGGTTTTAAATTTGACCAACAGATTTAACGATATCGTTGTAAATTTAAAAAAGAAAATAAAAATGTATTAATAAAAATAAACATTATCTTGTTTAAAAATGAATTTAAAAAAACCCTGCGACAAAAATCACAGTTTTGTTTTAAAAACATTTAGTTGAACATATTTTGAATGTGATGAAATTTAATTCATTCCAATCGGTGTTACAAAAAAAGGCAGGCTCCAGTTTTCACTTTCACCAAAAAAAAAACATGTGATTTACTTTTCAAAACGAAAAGTCAGGCGCCCCAGCACTCGTGAAATGCAAGACTTTTCCGTTCGTAAAACGGCAACAAATTCCTCGTGGAAATGAAAAGTAAACGGATTTTTATAGAACTAAACAAATCATAATTGCAAAAGGAAAAATATGACTTATTGATGCATTGACATGAATTTGACTCTATTAACTGGGCAATTGAGCTTGTGCCCTTTGTATAAATAATTTTTGTTTAAACCAACCTCAAAATTGGATCTGCAAAATTGGTCAGGGCAAAAAAAAGTGGTTTGCTCGGAACAGCTGTGGCAGCCCGATTTGGCTATCAATAAGTCTCTGTTAAACATAATAGAGGCCTTTTTGTATGAGCTGGCACTAACGCGTGGGTATAACCAAAGACAATAAAACTATAAGATATGTAACGCCATACAAAATTTTTGCAAGCGAATTTTTCATGCTGGCTCTAGAGCTGGCTCCAGGCTCTCTTGAAATTTAGTTGAGAGAACGCAGGGCTCGGCACGGCCCTATCTTAAAAACATAGGAAAAGGCGCTGCCACGTCGCTTCCGGCACACGTACAGTATGAAAAGGCAGCGAGCCTTCGTGTGTCTTCGGCAATGCGACTTCGGCTCTTGCGGTCAAGCTTGATACCCAAGGCGAGAACAAAACTGAGATCAGTTGTGTTTGGCCGTCGGCAATGCAAGACCACGCTACGCAGCTTTTTGATTTTCACTGGCAACTGTTCAACGTAATATGGGAAAACAATTAATGCGCGCCTAGAATTTTTCTCCAGTTTTAAAAGGAATTAAATTTCAATACGTAACATTTTTATTTTATTTTATTTCAACTTTTCTTTCACCCGCAACAGTTCAACTTTTGCTACAAATCGTTTGTTGCAGTGCAGCCGCAGCTGCGGCAGGCCTCTTCGGTTTTTTTTACTCACACAAGCGCACTAAAAAACATGTCAGAGTTTGTGTGCCGAGCCCTGCTCTAGAGCCAGCGTGCTCGAGCCAGCCGCTCTGTACAGCATACGAGAGCAACTGGCTCTAGAGCGCTCTCTCAACCAAGACTGTATGTGTGCACACATATTCTCAAGCACTCTAGATCTGCCTGCATACATACCACTATGGGAAATTTGACCACTTTTTGTGGAAATAATTAATAACTACCAAACGAAACAATATTTTTTGGTTTAGTTTTTTTATATGAGTTAATAACAGCATGAAAAAATGGGCGTGGCAACGCCTTTTTTTTAATAAAAAACATATTTTAATTTTTTTGCTCAAGATGTAAAAACACAAAAATGTTGGGCGCACGTTGGGAAATTTATTTGTTTATTTTATTTTATCCAAGAGGGCGTAGCACGCCTTAAAATCAATGAACAACAAGAAAAAATTATTATTTCAGGTAGCTTTTCCACAAAATTTGACCAAAAAAAGTGGTCAAATTTCCCATAGTGCATATGTTACAGCGCTGAAGAAATATACCCTTCACTTTATAAATGCTAAGTTAATTTTGCAAGACGCTTACCACCCGAATATTAAAAAACTCCTATTTTGTATAACCTTTATATGATATTTATATTCGATAATAATGAACGGATATGCATATAAAAAATACATAATACCTATTTAATGCGTATCCGTTTCTCAACTCATAAAAATGTTTTTGCTTGAAAATCGTCTGCTTCGCACAAGTACGCACACAAACGCACTCTTTGGTTTTGTGTGTACTCACACATGCAAGCGGATTCAATTTTAGACTCGTACGCTCTCAAATTTTGTGCGAGAGAGATGGCGCGATTTTGGTCGCTTGCTGAAAAATTGCTTGCAGATGGCTACGAAAATGTATGAGCGTTACTTATCTTATAGTTATATTATCTTTGGTATAACAGCAGTAAATTTCGCGCTTAACAGTACAAAGAGTAAACGAATTCATAAAAGTGGATTCCAGAGCGCCTCGAAATGAAAAGTCATACTTTTTGCTGAAAAGCAAAACGCAAAGTGAATGTGAAAAACGAAACCTGCCTGTATATATTCATGATCAGCTTCAATAGCCGAGTCGATATACCCATGTCTGTCTGTCCGGTCGTCCGTGCGTCCCGATGAGCGCCTACTTCTGAGCGACTATAAGATCTAGACCAACCAAATGTTGTTTCCAGACTCATATCACACTGCTACAAGTCTATTTCAGAATGACGAAAATCTGTGGCAGCCACAATTTTAAAGATACGTTAAAACTAAAAACGCAGATGTAGAATCTACCCTTTGTGTGTAGAATCTACATTTTAGATGTATAATGAACATTGTAGATTAAATGTAAATAACAGATGTAGCAAACAAATTTAAAATGTAAAATATTTTAACATTCTACATAAATCATAAGCTGACAAATTTATATACTGACTGAGAACGGGTATAAAAGTAGTCGCGTCCACTGAAGCGACTCACACGTTCATTCTCGTTTTTTTCATGATTTTGTGGGGTAATGGGATTTCTGTGAATGCCAAACATATCTTCCTATCCGTTCGTTCTATTTTGTAGTGACCAGACGTGTTTTTATACACGTACTCAAAAAGAGTTAAGGGGTATACTGTATTTGTGGTAAAAGTGGATGTGTGTAACGCAGAGAAGGAAAATTTTCCGACCCCATAAAGTATATATATTCTTGATCAGTATCAATAGCCGAGTCGATAGAGCCATGTCTGTCTGTCCGTCCGTCTGTCCGTCTTGTTTGACGCCTCGTTCTCAGAGACTATAAAAGCTAGAGTAACCAAATTTTGTTTCCAGACTCATGTGATATCACACTGAATCAAGTTTCTTTCCAAATTGTGCCACGCCTTCCTCCGCCTTCACAAAGGACGAAAATCTGTGGCAGCCACAATTTTGAAGATACGATAAAACTAAAAACGCAGTATCGTAAGGAATGACCATATCTACCAGATTGCCAAATCTGGTACAGATCAGATCATTATTATGGCCAAAATGAAGAAATTAATTTTCAGTTGCTTCCCCCACCTCCTCTGGCGTTGCTGACGATATTCATTCTCTTTCTCCCTCGCACACACTCTGCCCTGTGCAATGCGCGAGCACCCCCTCGACGAGGAGATGTAGAATCTAAATGGTAGATGTAGAATATCTGTTCTACATGTATAATCTACATTTAAGATGTAGATGTAGTTAACATATGTAGCAAAAAAATGTAAAATTAAAATTTTTTTTTTAATTTTAATCATAAGCTCACAAATTTATATACTGACTGAGTACGGGTATAAAAGTAGAGTCGCGTCCAGAAGCGACTCACACGTTCCTTCTCGTTTTTTTTGCGCTCCGCATTTTTTCTTTTGTTTTATCAACAGCCGGAGTTTTTTTTAAAACAAACCTTAAGTAAATTATCTTAAAATAACTATAAAGCTAATATCTATCCTTAACCGCGAGTGCATGCCTTTTAACTTGTGTAATAAACATAATTATTTATTTATATTTAACCGCGAGTGCATGCCTTTTAACTTGTGTACAGCATACGAGAGCAACTGGCTCTAGAGCGCTCTCTCAACCAAGACTGTATGTGTGCACACATATTCTCAAGCACTCTAGATCTGCCTGCATACATACCACTATGGGAAATTTGACCACTTTTTGTGGAAATAATTAATAACTACCAAACGAAACAATATTTTTTGGTTTAGTTTTTTTATATGAGTTAATAACAGCATGAAAAAATGGGCGTGGCAACGCCTTTTTTTTAATAAAAAAACATATTTTAATTTTTTTGCTCAAGATGTAAAAACACAAAAATGTTGGGCGCACGTTGGGAAATTTATTTGTTTATTTTATTTTATCCAAGAGGGCGTAGCACGCCTTAAAATCAATGAACAACAAGAAAAAATTATTATTTCAGGTAGCTTTTCCACAAAATTTGACCAAAAAAAGTGGTCAAATTTCCCATAGTGCATATGTTACAGCGCTGAAGAAATATACCCTTCACTTTATAAATGCTAAGTTAATTTTGCAAGACGCTTACCACCCGAATATTAAAAAACTCCTATTTTGTATAACCTTTATATGATATTTATATTCGATAATAATGAACGGATATGCATATAAAAAATACATAATACCTATTTAATGCGTATCCGTTTCTCAACTCATAAAAATGTTTTTGCTTGAAAATCGTCTGCTTCGCACAAGTACGCACACAAACGCACTCTTTGGTTTTGTGTGTACTCACACATGCAAGCGGATTCAATTTTAGACTCGTACGCTCTCAAATTTTGTGCGAGAGAGATGGCGCGATTTTGGTCGCTTGCTGAAAAATTGCTTGCAGATGGCTACGAAAATGTATGAGCGTTACTTATCTTATAGTTATATTATCTTTGGTATAACAGCAGTAAATTTCGCGCTTAACAGTACAAAGAGTAAACGAATTCATAAAAGTGGATTCCAGAGCGCCTCGAAATGAAAAGTCATACTTTTTGCTGAAAAGCAAAACGCAAAGTGAATGTGAAAAACGAAACCTGCCTGTATATATTCATGATCAGCTTCAATAGCCGAGTCGATATACCCATGTCTGTCTGTCCGGTCGTCCGTGCGTCCCGATGAGCGCCTACTTCTGAGCGACTATAAGATCTAGACCAACCAAATGTTGTTTCCAGACTCATATCACACTGCTACAAGTCTATTTCAGAATGACGAAAATCTGTGGCAGCCACAATTTTAAAGATACGTTAAAACTAAAAACGCAGATGTAGAATCTACCCTTTGTGTGTAGAATCTACATTTTAGATGTATAATGAACATTGTAGATTAAATGTAAATAACAGATGTAGCAAACAAATTTAAAATGTAAAATATTTTAACATTCTACATAAATCATAAGCTGACAAATTTATATACTGACTGAGAACGGGTATAAAAGTAGTCGCGTCCACTGAAGCGACTCACACGTTCATTCTCGTTTTTTTCATGATTTTGTGGGGTAATGGGATTTCTGTGAATGCCAAACATATCTTCCTATCCGTTCGTTCTATTTTGTAGTGACCAGACGTGTTTTTATACACGTACTCAAAAAGAGTTAAGGGGTATACTGTATTTGTGGTAAAAGTGGATGTGTGTAACGCAGAGAAGGAAAATTTTCCGACCCCATAAAGTATATATATTCTTGATCAGTATCAATAGCCGAGTCGATAGAGCCATGTCTGTCTGTCCGTCCGTCTGTCCGTCTTGTTTGACGCCTCGTTCTCAGAGACTATAAAAGCTAGAGTAACCAAATTTTGTTTCCAGACTCATGTGATATCACACTGAATCAAGTTTCTTTCCAAATTGTGCCACGCCTTCCTCCGCCTTCACAAAGGACGAAAATCTGTGGCAGCCACAATTTTGAAGATACGATAAAACTAAAAACGCAGTATCGTAAGGAATGACCATATCTACCAGATTGCCAAATCTGGTACAGATCAGATCATTATTATGGCCAAAATGAAGAAATTAATTTTCAGTTGCTTCCCCCACCTCCTCTGGCGTTGCTGACGATATTCATTCTCTTTCTCCCTCGCACACACTCTGCCCTGTGCAATGCGCGAGCACCCCCTCGACGAGGAGATGTAGAATCTAAATGGTAGATGTAGAATATCTGTTCTACATGTATAATCTACATTTAAGATGTAGATGTAGTTAACATATGTAGCAAAAAAATGTAAAATTAAAATTTTTTTTTTAATTTTAATCATAAGCTCACAAATTTATATACTGACTGAGTACGGGTATAAAAGTAGAGTCGCGTCCAGAAGCGACTCACACGTTCCTTCTCGTTTTTTTTGCGCTCCGCATTTTTTCTTTTGTTTTATCAACAGCCGGAGTTTTTTTTAAAACAAACCTTAAGTAAATTATCTTAAAATAACTATAAAGCTAATATCTATCCTTAACCGCGAGTGCATGCCTTTTAACTTGTGTAATAAACATAATTATTTATTTATATTTAACCGCGAGTGCATGCCTTTTAACTTGTGTAATAAACAAAATTTGTTTTTTATTTTGCGCGTCGGTTAGTCGTGTGTTTGTCGTTGTTTGCTGTCTGTAAGTACGCTTAAAATACATTTAGCCCGCTCTCTTTTCGTTCTATCACTCTCTCCCTATACCTAACAAACTGTTCTTCATCTCTCGCTCACAAAACTTTTTTGCACTAGCACTCTCTCTTTAATTAGCTGCTGCTGCAACTATTCTCCCCCTCTCTGTCTTTACCGTGGTCTGATATCTATTTGTTTTGAATTTTTATTATTTTTATTAATTTTTATAATATAACTAGCTGACCCGGCGAGCTCTGTTCCGCCTTAAAGGCAGATTTTGGAATTTATAAATTTTTTTTATTAGAAAAATTACAACAAAAATTAAATACCTACCTTAATCATTTATTATTATTTCTTTATTTTAGTACATAGGTTGCTTTGGCCTTGTGATTTGTTGATGGTCATGGCAAATGCAAGACGGATCGGAAATTGAAATCTTTTAAATTCAAACGGCATATCTGTTAGGATCATCGGGATCCTCGGAATGAGAGTATGAGTATCGTCGCGTAAATTACATTGTTCATAAATTTTCTAACCACGTACCGTTGTACAGTTTTGGTTGGTTTATGTTTCGAAGCATGATTACTACGGAGCCAACCTTTAGGCGTAAATTGTGCGGTGATAAGCCAGGCACATCCAGAGAGTTTAAAAATTCGATTGGATAGTTGGTGGCCTCATCTTCATTTGTGACGCAGTCAATAGATTTGAATGAATGCATTGTTCAAATGATCTTATTTTGAATTATGTAGTTCAGGTCATCTACATCTTTATTCTTAGCCGCTAAAATTGCTCGCCCACTCAACCATTCATTATTTTTGTAGTTAGAAATAATGTTTGGAAATACATTGTTAATAAGTTCGTCGTTTGATGAGACAAAATTACAGAAATTATTTGGAAATGATATCAATCCGTTCGATTTATCGACAGGTACTTGACCATTGCCGATAGTCAGCAATTGCTCCGAGAAATCTTCAGCAATATAACTCTCATGTTTGTTGTCAGCTGCACTTTCTTCACATAGTGCCATAGATTTGACGATTTGAGGCAAGCGTTTATTTCGTCGGCAGCCGTAGATCTTGGAATTACTGGCAGTGTTTGGCGGACAGTAAAATCATTGCTCCTCCAAAACATCTCGAGTCATTGCGTAAATCTTTCAAAGTTCGGTTAAGTGCTTCTAATGCACGTTTATGCGCCATTGTGCATTCGTCCCAGATGATGATTTTCGATGCAGATAAAACTTTGGACATTGCTGAGTGTTTTGCAATATTACACTTTGGTTCTTCAATAGTTTAAAGATTTAACGTTAATTTTAATAACAATGTTGCTGCTATTCCAGAAGAAGCAACTGCAACCACTATGTTGGATCTCGCACGAACAGTGGCTAAAACTACTGACATGAGGAATGTCTTACCAGTTCCACCAGGGGCATCTAGGAAATATAAACCACCATTTTCATCATCGATTGCTTTCATTAAAATATCATATACGTCCTTTTGTTGGGAATTCAACAGGGGTACATTCGTTTGAACTACTAAATCTAATTCCTGGTGATCATATTCACGTTCCCATTCCCATTTCGACCAATATTAGCTGCTTTGAAAAAACTTAACAAAAAAAATAGATGTACTCCTCAGAACGTAGTTTGGCTTTGTTCAACCTAATGAAAGTTAAACATTTCGTTTCTATTTTGACATACATGTCAACGCAATATGATTGAGAAGCACGAAGTCGAGCCATACTAACGCGTCGCTGTTCATTCTTGTTATTTGCAGTGTTTCGTATCCTTCTTGCATTACGGATTTGTCGGGAAAGATTCGGTCGTCTTGGTCTTGGCATTGTTAATTAAACTTCACTTCACTTCAATTCACCTAAAAATTTATTTCAGAACTCAAATTTTCAACCATTCATTCATAGAAAAAATTACTTAGCTGTTTGAGATGCGTTTTGTTATTCCAAGTCTTATGCGTTTTTGTTATACCGCGTTTTATAATTCACTTCACTTTTTTAATATTGAAATTAAATTTGTTATCCATACGTCCATTACAAAGCTGTCATTTTCGTTTTGTTATTCCAAGTGTGATTCTTTTTGTTATACCACGGTTTATAGTGACTGACGTTTACAGTATCCTATTCTGGTCTCCTGGCTCTAAGCTACCTACCCACCAATTTTCAGCCATTTCACAACCAGCCGACCATCCCATGCTGGCTCTGCGATAATGTAGTGCATGCAAAATGTGCTGGATTTTCGGGCCTCGTGGGTGATGCCATCTTCAAACGTAATGGCATGCATTACAGTTGTGAGCCATGTCGTGTGGTTGAGAATGGCATGGTTATGAGGCAGACGCGAAGGGGCTTTAAGGAGTTGACCGTCGGCTTTAAGCAACAGTACGATCGGCTCCTAGCCATGGATTCTCAATTTGGCAGATTTAAACTGCTGAATGAGTCTCCTAGGCGCAAAAAGGTGACTCCGCAGAATCTGCAAATGCCAACTGTCTCTCAGCCACCGACCGCTGAAAAACTGACTCCGACCACCAACACAGTGCAGCAGCTTATATCGTTTGCCACGCCAAGGGCTACGACAGCGGCTGGTGATGCAGATTCGGAAGCGGAATTGATCACCTCGGAGTGCATGCAGCTAGAAACGTCTGAAGCGTCCGTGTCCGTAGAGTCCGCACCCGTTACTGTCTCAATTCCGTCCCTCTCGATTCCACCAGTTAACAGAAATCCAGGACCACCGGATATTGCCATCACAGGTATCAGGCCTGTGGTGACAAAACCACTGGTGGGAGTCCCACCAAAGCGACAAGTTTTTGTCTCGCGGCTAGCGCCTGACCTCATATCCTTCAAGATAAGTGTTTCCCCGATTCAATTTGAAACCATTTGTTCCGCCAAGTTTTGGCCGGAGCATTTGGTGGTCAAAGAGTTTAAAGCCAAGAAAAACAATAGGCCCCCATAAATCTTCCAAATCAGATTCAGACCAGTGCTCCATCTCCACCCTCATCCTCTCGATCTACTTTCCAACCATAAAACTAACCTCTTCACTTTTAGTCACCTATCAGATTGCCAGAGGCTTGGGTGGTAAGCTCAGCACTCTTTTTCTTGAGAGTCTCGCATTCTCGTCCCACGTTATTGTGTTTACCGAGACCTGGCTAAAGCCGGACATCCTTAGTTCCGAAGTTTTGGCAGGTCAGTACACAATCTTTAGAAATGACCGCTCGTCTCGACGTGAGAGTATGAGTAGTATGAGAGTATGAGTATCGTCGCGTAAATTACATTGTTCATAAATTTTCTAACCACGTACCGTTGTACAGTTTTGGTTGGTTTATGTTTCGAAGCATGATTACTACGGAGCCAACCTTTAGGCGTAAATTGTGCGGTGATAAGCCAGGCACATCCAGAGAGTTTAAAAATTCGATTGGATAGTTGGTGGCCTCATCTTCATTTGTGACGCAGTCAATAGATTTGAATGAATGCATTGTTCAAATGATCTTATTTTGAATTATGTAGTTCAGGTCATCTACATCTTTATTCTTAGCCGCTAAAATTGCTCGCCCACTCAACCATTCATTATTTTTGTAGTTAGAAATAATGTTTGGAAATACATTGTTAATAAGTTCGTCGTTTGATGAGACAAAATTACAGAAATTATTTGGAAATGATATCAATCCGTTCGATTTATCGACAGGTACTTGACCATTGCCGATAGTCAGCAATTGCTCCGAGAAATCTTCAGCAATATAACTCTCATGTTTGTTGTCAGCTGCACTTTCTTCACATAGTGCCATAGATTTGACGATTTGAGGCAAGCGTTTATTTCGTCGGCAGCCGTAGATCTTGGAATTACTGGCAGTGTTTGGCGGACAGTAAAATCATTGCTCCTCCAAAACATCTCGAGTCATTGCGTAAATCTTTCAAAGTTCGGTTAAGTGCTTCTAATGCACGTTTATGCGCCATTGTGCATTCGTCCCAGATGATGATTTTCGATGCAGATAAAACTTTGGACATTGCTGAGTGTTTTGCAATATTACACTTTGGTTCTTCAATAGTTTAAAGATTTAACGTTAATTTTAATAACAATGTTGCTGCTATTCCAGAAGAAGCAACTGCAACCACTATGTTGGATCTCGCACGAACAGTGGCTAAAACTACTGACATGAGGAATGTCTTACCAGTTCCACCAGGGGCATCTAGGAAATATAAACCACCATTTTCATCATCGATTGCTTTCATTAAAATATCATATACGTCCTTTTGTTGGGAATTCAACAGGGGTACATTCGTTTGAACTACTAAATCTAATTCCTGGTGATCATATTCACGTTCCCATTCCCATTTCGACCAATATTAGCTGCTTTGAAAAAACTTAACAAAAAAAATAGATGTACTCCTCAGAACGTAGTTTGGCTTTGTTCAACCTAATGAAAGTTAAACATTTCGTTTCTATTTTGACATACATGTCAACGCAATATGATTGAGAAGCACGAAGTCGAGCCATACTAACGCGTCGCTGTTCATTCTTGTTATTTGCAGTGTTTCGTATCCTTCTTGCATTACGGATTTGTCGGGAAAGATTCGGTCGTCTTGGTCTTGGCATTGTTAATTAAACTTCACTTCACTTCAATTCACCTAAAAATTTATTTCAGAACTCAAATTTTCAACCATTCATTCATAGAAAAAATTACTTAGCTGTTTGAGATGCGTTTTGTTATTCCAAGTCTTATGCGTTTTTGTTATACCGCGTTTTATAATTCACTTCACTTTTTTAATATTGAAATTAAATTTGTTATCCATACGTCCATTACAAAGCTGTCATTTTCGTTTTGTTATTCCAAGTGTGATTCTTTTTGTTATACCACGGTTTATAGTGACTGACGTTTACAGTATCCTATTCTGGTCTCCTGGCTCTAAGCTACCTACCCACCAATTTTCAGCCATTTCACAACCAGCCGACCATCCCATGCTGGCTCTGCGATAATGTAGTGCATGCAAAATGTGCTGGATTTTCGGGCCTCGTGGGTGATGCCATCTTCAAACGTAATGGCATGCATTACAGTTGTGAGCCATGTCGTGTGGTTGAGAATGGCATGGTTATGAGGCAGACGCGAAGGGGCTTTAAGGAGTTGACCGTCGGCTTTAAGCAACAGTACGATCGGCTCCTAGCCATGGATTCTCAATTTGGCAGATTTAAACTGCTGAATGAGTCTCCTAGGCGCAAAAAGGTGACTCCGCAGAATCTGCAAATGCCAACTGTCTCTCAGCCACCGACCGCTGAAAAACTGACTCCGACCACCAACACAGTGCAGCAGCTTATATCGTTTGCCACGCCAAGGGCTACGACAGCGGCTGGTGATGCAGATTCGGAAGCGGAATTGATCACCTCGGAGTGCATGCAGCTAGAAACGTCTGAAGCGTCCGTGTCCGTAGAGTCCGCACCCGTTACTGTCTCAATTCCGTCCCTCTCGATTCCACCAGTTAACAGAAATCCAGGACCACCGGATATTGCCATCACAGGTATCAGGCCTGTGGTGACAAAACCACTGGTGGGAGTCCCACCAAAGCGACAAGTTTTTGTCTCGCGGCTAGCGCCTGACCTCATATCCTTCAAGATAAGTGTTTCCCCGATTCAATTTGAAACCATTTGTTCCGCCAAGTTTTGGCCGGAGCATTTGGTGGTCAAAGAGTTTAAAGCCAAGAAAAACAATAGGCCCCCATAAATCTTCCAAATCAGATTCAGACCAGTGCTCCATCTCCACCCTCATCCTCTCGATCTACTTTCCAACCATAAAACTAACCTCTTCACTTTTAGTCACCTATCAGATTGCCAGAGGCTTGGGTGGTAAGCTCAGCACTCTTTTTCTTGAGAGTCTCGCATTCTCGTCCCACGTTATTGTGTTTACCGAGACCTGGCTAAAGCCGGACATCCGTAGTTCCGAAGTTTTGGCAGGTCAGTACACAATCTTTAGAAATGACCGCTCGTCTCGACGTGAGAGTATGAGTAGTATGAGAGTATGAGTATCGTCGCGTAAATTACATTGTTCATAAATTTTCTAACCACGTACCGTTGTACAGTTTTGGTTGGTTTATGTTTCGAAGCATGATTACTACGGAGCCAACCTTTAGGCGTAAATTGTGCGGTGATAAGCCAGGCACATCCAGAGAGTTTAAAAATTCGATTGGATAGTTGGTGGCCTCATCTTCATTTGTGACGCAGTCAATAGATTTGAATGAATGCATTGTTCAAATGATCTTATTTTGAATTATGTAGTTCAGGTCATCTACATCTTTATTCTTAGCCGCTAAAATTGCTCGCCCACTCAACCATTCATTATTTTTGTAGTTAGAAATAATGTTTGGAAATACATTGTTAATAAGTTCGTCGTTTGATGAGACAAAATTACAGAAATTATTTGGAAATGATATCAATCCGTTCGATTTATCGACAGGTACTTGACCATTGCCGATAGTCAGCAATTGCTCCGAGAAATCTTCAGCAATATAACTCTCATGTTTGTTGTCAGCTGCACTTTCTTCACATAGTGCCATAGATTTGACGATTTGAGGCAAGCGTTTATTTCGTCGGCAGCCGTAGATCTTGGAATTACTGGCAGTGTTTGGCGGACAGTAAAATCATTGCTCCTCCAAAACATCTCGAGTCATTGCGTAAATCTTTCAAAGTTCGGTTAAGTTCTTCTAATGCACGTTTATGCGCCATTGTGCATTCGTCCCAGATGATGATTTTCGATGCAGATAAAACTTTGGACATTGCTGAGTGTTTTGCAATATTACACTTTGGTTCTTCAATAGTTTAAAGATTTAACGTTAATTTTAATAACAATGTTGCTGCTATTCCAGAAGAAGCAACTGCAACCACTATGTTGGATCTCGCACGAACAGTGGCTAAAACTACTGACATGAGGAATGTCTTACCAGTTCCACCAGGGGCATCTAGGAAATATAAACCACCATTTTCATCATCGATTGCTTTCATTAAAATATCATATACGTCCTTTTGTTGGGAATTCAACAGGGTACATTCGTTTGAACTACTAAATCTAATTCCTGGTGATCATATTCACGTTCCCATTCCCATTTCGACCAATATTAGCTGCTTTGAAAAAACTTAACAAAAAAATAGATGTACTCCTCAGAACGTAGTTTGGCTTTGTTCAACCTAATGAAAGTTAAACATTTCGTTTCTATTTTGACATACATGTCAACGCAATATGATTGAGAAGCACGAAGTCGAGCCATACTAACGCGTCGCTGTTCATTCTTGTTATTTGCAGTGTTTCGTATCCTTCTTGCATTACGGATTTGTCGGGAAAGATTCGGTCGTCTTGGTCTTGGCATTGTTAATTAAACTTCACTTCACTTCAATTCACCTAAAAATTTATTTCAGAACTCAAATTTTCAACCATTCATTCATAGAAAAAATTACTTAGCTGTTTGAGATGCGTTTTGTTATTCCAAGTCTTATGCGTTTTTGTTATACCGCGTTTTATAATTCACTTCACTTTTTTAATATTGAAATTAAATTTGTTATCCATACGTCCATTACAAAGCTGTCATTTTCGTTTTGTTATTCCAAGTGTGATTCTTTTTGTTATACCACGGTTTATAGTGACTGACGTTTACAGTATCCTATTCTGGTCTCCTGGCTCTAAGCTACCTACCCACCAATTTTCAGCCATTTCACAACCAGCCGACCATCCCATGCTGGCTCTGCGATAATGTAGTGCATGCAAAATGTGCTGGATTTTCGGGCCTCGTGGGTGATGCCATCTTCAAACGTAATGGCATGCATTACAGTTGTGAGCCATGTCGTGTGGTTGAGAATGGCATGGTTATGAGGCAGACGCGAAGGGGCTTTAAGGAGTTGACCGTCGGCTTTAAGCAACAGTACGATCGGCTCCTAGCCATGGATTCTCAATTTGGCAGATTTAAACTGCTGAATGAGTCTCCTAGGCGCAAAAAGGTGACTCCGCAGAATCTGCAAATGCCAACTGTCTCTCAGCCACCGACCGCTGAAAAACTGACTCCGACCACCAACACAGTGCAGCAGCTTATATCGTTTGCCACGCCAAGGGCTACGACAGCGGCTGGTGATGCAGATTCGGAAGCGGAATTGATCACCTCGGAGTGCATGCAGCTAGAAACGTCTGAAGCGTCCGTGTCCGTAGAGTCCGCACCCGTTACTGTCTCAATTCCGTCCCTCTCGATTCCACCAGTTAACAGAAATCCAGGACCACCGGATATTGCCATCACAGGTATCAGGCCTGTGGTGCCAAAACCACTGGTGGGAGTCCCACCAAAGCGACAAGTTTTTGTCTCGCGGCTAGCGCCTGACCTCATATCCTTCAAGATAAGTGTTTCCCCGATTCAATTTGAAACCATTTGTTCCGCCAAGTTTTGGCCGGAGCATTTGGTGGTCAAAGAGTTTAAAGCCAAGAAAAACAATAGGCCCCCATAAATCTTCCAAATCAGATTCAGACCAGTGCTCCATCTCCACCCTCATCCTCTCGATCTACTTTCCAACCATAAAACTAACCTCTTCACTTTTAGTCACCTATCAGATTGCCAGAGGCTTGGGTGGTAAGCTCAGCACTCTTTTTCTTGAGAGTCTCGCATTCTCGTCCCACGTTATTGTGTTTACCGAGACCTGGCTAAAGCCGGACATCCTTAGTTCCGAAGTTTTGGCAGGTCAGTACACAATCTTTAGAAATGACCGCTCGTCTCGACGTGGAGGAGGGGTCCTCATTGCAGTGGACTCAATCTTTACGTCGGAACATTTCATAGTCCAGACTCAACAAGTCCTAGAATTTCTATGCGTATAACTGATTCTCCCAGGCTTTTCCATTTTCATAACTTGCTCGTATATTCCACCTTCCTTGGATATCTTAATATACAATCATCACGTGTCCGCTTTAAAAACTGTTTCTTCCTCGCTATCAGATAAAGACCTTATGATAGTTCTTGGCGATTTCAATTTGCCAGGTACTGTTTGGTCTTCGGTTAACAAGTCTAATAACCTTGTGCCCATGTCACGAAATGACTTTATCGACGGCTTGTTGGACCTATCCCTGTCTCAAGTCAACCATGTGAAAAATTCCTTGGGTCGATTGCTTGATCTGTGCTTTGTCTCAGATCCGACCATAGCGATGCTAACCCGAGCCCTTCCGCTCACTATAGCTGGAGACTCCTACCATCCTACATTCGAAGTATCGGTCGATATTGGGCCTACTGTATTGGATCGAACGGGTAGGCTATCTGAACGTGTCCGTTGCTTTCGTAAAGCCGAGTTTACGAAGCTTAATAACCTCATTAGGGATTTTGATTGGTCCGCTCTGTACTTGTGCACTGACGTTATGAATGGAACAAACATATTTTACAATGTACTTGACACACTTTTTGATTCTTGTGGCCCACTATCTTGTCCTGTTAGATCTGAAAAACCACCTTGGTTTACCAAAGAGTTATCCAGTCTAAAAACTTAAAATCAAGACTATATAAAAAATTTCAAGAAGTTGGTTCTCCGACTTCTCTCTCTCGCTATGTATCAGCTCGGTCAAATTTCTCCGTTCTTAATACTAAATGCTATAAAAATTACCTATCTCGATACGATTAAACAGTTTTTCAGCTTCGTAAATAGTAAGCGTAGAACGTCCGCACATCCATCCTCGCTATCAATTCTAAATATGACGGCAAACAATGATCAGGAAATTGCCGATCTTTTTGCCCAATTTTTCCAAACAACCTATTCCCAAGAAAGCTAGTCTGGTCAGCCGTGTCCATCCAGCCCAATGTTGGCTCCTTACACCCTCTGCGGTGGTTCTCTTGAGAGAATTACATTGGTTGAGGATCTTGGTGTTAAACTAGACCCCAAGCTACAGTTTTCTGAACACATTTTCACCATGGTAAATAAGGCCATGTGTGTACTTGGTTTTATAAAAAGGTAGTCAGAGGAGTTTGACGATCCCTATATAACGAAGACTCTCTATATCTCGCTTGTTCGTCCGATTTTAGAATACGGCTCTTGTGTATGGTTCCCCCAGTACAAAGTACACCAAGACCGTATAGAATCAGTCAGAAAAACATTTTACTCTGCGTGGCCTCAACTGGGATGCAGGTGTGAGACTGCCATCTTACCCTCGTAGATTGCTTTTAATAAACCTTCCAACCTAAGTTAGTCGTAGAAAAATTTTTGGTGTGATTTTTATGCACAACATGATCAAGGGTGACGTAGATAGCCCTGACTTGTTGAGCCGCATAAACTTTACGATTGCTATTAGATCTACTAGAAACTTTTTTCCTTTGTTCCTTCCACTTTGTAGATCAAATTATTCCTTGCATGAACCGTTTAGGGTCTTATGCTCGGACTATAATTCTATATACCTTATAATATCCACCACTAATTCCCTTCATCTTCTTAAATCACTAATATTAACATACCTTTCCCGTAATTAGTACTATTTCTTAGCTATCTGTACATGTTTAGCTCTTTAGTTGTGTTTAGCTCTAATTTTCCTCGAATATTAGCCTAACTCCTATCTTTCCTGCATGTTCGCGATCGGTTCGGTAACATGAGTCACGCGTCATGCAGCACCGCCACCGGTCGGTTTGGCGGGAGGAGGGGCTGCGTTTCTAGCCTGGGTTAAGCGCGTAACAGGCTTCGGCTTGGTGTCGCACCACTTGATGGTGCAGTCATTGCATATCAACGTCCAGAGATATAATTCTTTACTATCATCATTCAAAAGCATTTTTGTTACAGTGACAGGCCATTCCATATGCGTTTTTCCAAACTGTTGTGCAACCATGTACTCTCAGACCCAAACGCGGAGCTTTCTGGCACTTCTTGCATTGAAATAATGTGTATTCAACCGTCTACAAACTGTCACATTACGGGCAGAGCGATGTACAATTTTTTTCATAATTTTTGAGGATATTGAAGTTATGGTCAAGACGACCATCCTCTATAGAATAAGTTTTTTGTATACAAAATCGATGATCAGTCTACTTATGGTTAATTGGTTACAATATTGAGAGTGAATATAACTTAGTTTTCAATTCCATTATACCTCCTGCCTTTCCGATGATTCTATTGGGCTTTGAGGTGGCTCAGAGGGGGCCTAGCTGAGGCCACCGGACGGGTCGCGGGTTGTGGATAGCGAACGGCCTACCCTGTGGGTAGGTCAACTGTGAATAAGCGGGCATCCCAAAGAGACTCAACTAATTTGACTCTGAAGGAGAGCACCGAAATAAGCAGTCCCGGACAGTCAGGGGTTGTTCGCGAAGCAGCAACACCGACGATGTGCTTGTGGTGCCGCCTCTCATTAAGTAGCTCACACACTCCCTCTCCCTACACATACCTACCCACATCCCAACCCCAACACTCACCTCACACCGGGCCGGACTAAGGTGTCATTCGACCCGTGCCGAGAGTCAGTCCGGCTGGGGGCCCGGTATAAAAACTAGCCCAGTCGCTAACGGAGAGCTCAGGGACTTGGCAGCCCTCTGTTCTTTTGATGCCTTACCCGGGTAACGTGGAGCTCTGCCGGGGTGGACTGTTCCCCATCTCTGCAGCTCGTGGGAATCATATGGATAAATACACTAAAATAACTCAAAACAAAAACAAAAACGAGAAGGAACGTGAGTCGCTTCTAGTCGCGACTCTACTTTTATACCCGTACTCAGTCAGTATATAAATTTATGAGCTTATGATTGAAATTTTAAAAAAAATCCTTCGAATGCTGCAGCGATGCAACCCGGCTCTTCCAACCACAGACTGGAAGGTGGTCAAAGTGGAGGCATCGAAGGGCCCCACAAATCAGGCGGTGATAATCCTGAATAAGGAGTCACTGGCCCCGATCGAAGCCGCAAAGGGAGAGCCAAACTTCGGGTTCAGCTCGGTGACCATGAAGGTCTACAAATCGGATGCAGCGGCCGAGGCGCCTCCTGTCAACAACCCAGTTGAGCAGGACGTTGCCTCGGAGATCGAGGCACCCGAGGTAGACCTGGAGCTGGCCCGGGAGAGCTACTCGACTTCGAGGCGATGTGTCGGGACGATATACTCGACGACTCCGACGCCGACATTACAGTGGTGGAGAGAGTTCTCTGCCCTTATGCTCCGCTTGAACGCGAGCGGAGATAGTCCTAATCCAAGAGCCTTGGGTGGTGGGAGGAAGGTCTGTGGATTAGCGACGAAGGAGTACAAACTAATAGTAGCTCAAACTGAAGGTAAAACCCGTACCTGCATTCTGGCAAGAAAGCACTTAAATATCTTTCTGCTCCAAAATTTTAGCAATGGCGACAACACGGCGGCTAGCCTAGAGCTACAGGGGACACACCTAAACCTGGTGTCGTCCAACATGGCTCACGAGGAAAGCAATCCTCCCAGTGACATTGCTCGCAAGATAACCTGCGATAGCGAAAGGTCGGACACAGGCCTATTATCCTATCCTAAACTCTAATCTAGTTATCTGCAATAGAGGTAACGACCCTACCTTTATTATTAAAAACCGACAGGAGGTTATTGACCTCACCCTACTGTCTCACAAATTGTCAGACGTAGTTAAAAGTTGGAGAGTCCTAGAGGACCACTCCTTCTCCGATCACAGGTATATCGAGACAGTACTATCTCTCGAGAGCCCAAAACCTACTGACTATGTTAACCCTAGAAAAGCCAACTGGGATTTATATAGTGCAACCATAGAGAAATTAGACCTAAAGGGAAAAAGAAACCCCCTTGGTGGGCAAAAGAAATAGATATTCTACGCAGAGACTGTAGGACTCTCTTCAACAGAGCCAAAAGCGGCAGCGAGGAAGAACACTGGGCAAAGTAGTCTTGTCCTATACACGAACTAGGAAAGCGAAGAGGGCCTCTTGGCAAAAATTCTGCTCCGACATTGAGGACACGTCGGAAGCAGCAAGGCTACGTAAGATCCTCTCAAAAACAACTTCCTCGGTGGGATACCTCAAGAGAATGGACGGTATGTGGACCAACTCAAGTGAGGACTCCCTACATATCCTATTCGACACCCACTTTCCTGGGCGCACAACCATCGAGCCTACAGATCTACAGTAGCCTCGATGGCGCACATCCTCACAAGACGGAACATTAGCTGGGCTGTAAGCAGCTTCAAATCCTTCAAATCATTCTGGCTCAATTACAGAAAGCCGGGAAGATGGCCATAAACTGGCTACAATGCATCTTCAGGAAGATGCTGCTGGTGGGAAAAATTCCCAAGCTTTGGCTAAAGGCTAAAATAGTCTTTATTCAAAAAGCAGGGAAAGCCTCACACACAACCCCTAAAGAGACCAATAAGTCTATCGTCCTTTCTTCTCAAAACTTTTGAGAGACTAGTCGGGCTACAGCTGAGAGCAACTATAAATCCTCAGCGGCTGTCAGGCGCCTACCGGAAAGGAAAATCCACGGAAACGGCTTTCCATGAAGTAATCTCGGCGGTGGAGAAATCCAAAGGCGTCAAAGAATACTCCTTAGTTGCGCCCCTCGACATCGAGGGAGCATTTAACAACGTCACTCCGGGGGCCATCACGGATGCTCTGACTGACCTGGGGGTGGATCGTCACTTGGTGATGCTCATTGATCAATTGCTCACATGCAGGACGGTGACATCATCGATGGGATCATCCACTCAATCAAGGTATGTCAACAGAGGCACCCCGCAAGGTGGTGTCCTGTCTCCTCTTATATGGAACATAGCAGTCAACAAGATGCTGCAAAGTGGTGGCATACGCGGACGACGTTGCCATAATCTTTTCGGGAAAATTCACTCAGACACTTTGCGACCTAATGACAGCAAAGCTCGCGCGAGCTCTGCGGAGCTCTGCGCACCACACCAACGGATGCGCTAAATGCTATCCTATGCCTGCAGATCCTTGACCTTGCAGGTAAGGAGCAGGCAGAAATGGCAGCAATCCGTCGTATAGACTCTAACCAATATGTGTCACAGCACATCGGTCACGCTTCCATCCTTAACGGAAACAATATCGTCCCGACATAAACGGACTACTGCGTGCCAAGGGAGTACATAGACACTCCTTTTGAAATAATCATCCCCCAGAGAGACAAATGGCTCGAGGGACCTCCAGGCTCAGACGGAACAATACAAATCTTCACAGATGGTTCAAAACTGGACAATAAGGTCGGAGGGGCCTGCACGAATCCACATGATTAAAAAAATCACAGTATACTCATGCCCCTCCAATGCCTTTGATCATTACGAATCATCCCTTCAGTCAGATTCGAATCACCCGAATCACTAAAAAACCGGATCAGAGCACTGCGAATCAATATCAGCAAGATTCGTCGCATGATTCAAAACATACTACGAAGAATCTTCCTTTGTATGCGTGCACATGTACAGTATGTATATGTGTACGTCAACGCGTTGACGTACACACACAGGCACAGAAAGGCACACAGACAACTACAGATTTCCACCCCAAAGAAATCGACAAATTTGTGTATTGCTTTCTCGTTCTCTCTACCTGAAAATCAAGTGGAGAGTAAAAGAGAGAAAAACTGAACTGTTCGGATCAGACAGTAAAAATTATGAATCATGATCCGTTCGGTCCATTTTGGGCGTATGATTCGAATCACTGAGAAAGCCGAATTCGCTGATTCAATTGGATCGGACGAAGCGAATCCCGAATCACTGCGAATCGATTCATTTGCCCGTTCATGCAGGGCTCTAATATGTATACTCCGAACAGTTAAACATAAGACACTCTTTAGGCTCCCAGATCACTGCAGTGTCTTCAAAGCTGAAGTCATAGCGATCAAGGAAGCCCTGTTCTGTCTTCACGAAGCTGCCACTACGGCAACTCACCTAAACATCTACAGTGATAGAGAAGGCGCGATCAAATCGCTAAATGCGATAACATTAAGCTCGGCTTCCGTGGCAAACTGTCGCAAATATCTTCATGAGATGGCACATCAGTTTGCAATCAGGCCCGGCCCGGGCCCGGGTCCCGGGCCACCAGGACATTGAAGGCAACTGTATAGCAGACGAGCTGGCCAGAGCTGGTACAACAATCCCTCTTCTCCACGACAAGGAGGATATTCGTATGCCAATGGCCACCTGCAAGCTCAAAATAACAGAGCATTACAAGCAACTTACAAACGACAGATGGCAAACAGTGCCACTATGTCGCATAACTAGGCAAACATGGCCTAACATAAATAAGAAGCGCACCGACGAGCTCTGCAAGCTCGGCAGGAAAAGGTGCAGCTCAGTCATACGGTCACTTACGGGACATTGGTTAATAGGCGCACATGCAAACAGGCTGGGTGCCACCTACAACGACTTCTGTCGCAGCTGTAGAGATGAGGACGAGGAGGAGACAGTGGAACACCTGCTCTGCTTCTGTCCGGCTCTCAGCAGAAGGAGATTTCAATACATGGGCTCATCTTTCTTAATTGACATCTCAGATATGTCTGCAATACATCCCACAAGGATCGCAAACTTCATAAGGGCATCCGGATGGGACAACGGATAACATAGATTCACATAAGGGAATGGGTAAATGCTCCTTGCCGAAACCGGCCTAAGTGTGTCGGGTTCCTGGCGATCCCGACAGCCGCCTCAACCTAACCTAACCTACCTCCTGTCTTAAGTTTTTAGTCTAACTCTTAGGTCTCCTCTTCAGGACTTCTGCAATGATTTCTTCAACGCTCCAAAATCAAAAGTACCGCTATGTCCAAAACTTTGTAAAGTCATGAAAAATAAGAAGATGGAGTGCAAATGAAACGGTGTTTCTTTAAGTTTCTAATGCGTACACTCTAGACATTCCGGAAAGGTATCACTTGTTCATTTTGGAAAACTAGTAATATCTCAAAAAGAGTTTTGAAAGTAATGAGATGCGGCACTACTATATTATTGACCACAACTGTACCTTTAGTTCAAAATGTTTATTTTTCAATCTTTCCCCGTTAGATTTGTGTTATAAGCGTTATAGAAGAGAGGTGCAAGCGGCACGACTTCCCTCATCGGGAATTTCGTACTCAATTGTTTGGGATTGGCGGTTAAATTATTCCAACTTATCTTTCTTAGGCTTTTGAATATTCCCACCATGAAACCCCATTTTCAGAATTTCCTGGATTTAGATCCCGAAAGGATAGAGACCGGTTCATCTAGCAGAAAAACCATAACAGATATCATATTTTGATACCTCAATTGCTTTCTTTTAGCAGAAATATTTACAATGCTTTTTGCATACAACATATCATTTCCTGATTTGTCGTTTCTCAGCAGCAGAAACAACTGCGTGTCTCTAGCGTGTTGCTGGTTTAATTTTTATTTAACCTCAATGACTGTGAATACACTTTTTTTGTAATCTTCTAATTGCACAATCTCTATATATTCGCTCCCTGATATCTTTTCCATCCCAGAATTTATAACGGTGAATTTTTCACAGCATTTACACATGGTATGTACATATAATGCAACTAATATTGCATTTTTAAAAGCCATTATATTGTCAATATACTTTTGCTTACTGTTTATAAAAATTATTCTATATATATTTACCCCAACAAAATCGTTTGGTTTTTTTAACGGAATTCCAAAGGGTGCGTTTTCCGGCCACCACTCAGGCTCACTACAATCAATTTTTTTGGTAAGTTTATATGTCCCAACGAGCACTGTACCATAAATGGAATAAAACTTTCTAATTGTGATTCGCTTATTTTTTCAAGCGACGTTGGGTATCCATTTGCAAACAAGAGAGGCAAATTGGATATCATATTATGCTGAGCTTTATCTCTGTCATCCATTGTCACCTAGAAGGTATTTAAAAATAACACGTTGTCAATGAAAAATGTAAAAATTATGAAGAGTTTATTATTATTATTAATATTACATATGGGTATTTCTCTTAAGAGGTCCACTGAGACCAATAAGTTTAATTTCTATAAAAAACACATTTCCATATAATTCTGTTGCGCTATTATAGTCCAAGTATAATGAACGACATTAATTTAACTAATTGATATATAATTTCATTGAGTTAGCCGTGAAAACCTGTTAAAATAAGCAAAAGTTTACTTTTTCGGTATTTTTTGTGTGCTTTAAGCACATAAAATAAGATGATTTTAAAAAAAATTATTCCACAAAATCTTTCTAACATATTCAATTAACTAAAAAAACACGAGAAAAATGGTTCAGTCTCGGCTAAAGGTATCTTTATACCCGTACTCAAAAAGAGTTAAGGGGTATATTGTATTTGTGGTAAAAGTGGATGTGTGTAACGCAGAGAAGGAAAATTTTCCGACCCCATAAAGTATATATATTCTTGATCAGTATCAATAGCCGAGTCGATAGAGCCATGTCTGTCTGTCCGTCCGTCTGTCCGTCTGGCCGTCTGTCCGTCCTCATGAGCGCCTCGTTCTCAGAGACTATAAAAGCTAGAGCAACGAAATTTTTTTTCCAGACTCATGTGATATCACACTGTTACAAGTGTATTTCAAAATTTCGCCCCGCCCCCTTCTGCCAACACAAAAAACGAAAATCTGTGGCATCCACAATTTTAAACATACGATAAAACTAAAAACGCAGTATCGTAAAGAATGACCATATCTACCAGATTGCTAAATCTGGTACAGATCGGATCATTATTATGGCCAAAATGAAGAAATTAATTTTCAGTTGCTTCCCCCACCTCCTCTGGCGTTGCTGACGATATTCATTCTCTGTCTCGCTCGCACACACTCTGCCCTGTGCAATGCGCGAGCAACCCCTAGCGGAGGAGATGTAGAATCTAAATGGTACATGTAGAATATGTGTTCTAGATGTATTATCTACATTTTACATGTAGCAAAAAAATGTAAAATTTTTTAATTATTTTTAAATTTCAATTATAAGCTCACAAGTTTCTATACTGACTGAGTACGGGTATAAAAGTAGAGTCGCGACTAGAAGCGACTCACGTTCCTTCTCGTTTTAACGAGAATTTTTGTATACATATATTTTTCGGCACAATGGACATTTTGCTACTTTCAGGAATTTTTAAGTTATAAGTTTCCATATTTTGAACTTTTTTAATTCAAAGTATAAAATCCAGTATAAAAATAAGGATTAAACAAATAAAAATAAAATGTTTACGAAATTTTATAGATTTTAGTCTGTCCGTACATGAAGAAACAGAATTTTTTCTTTCTAAACTCCATAAAAACTAGTCTAGCTATTACGCAACACCTTTTTTACAGAGCCAAAAATTCACTAAACTAATCAAAATGCGCAAAATTGCCGAAGACCTGTCAGAAGAAAGCAAAATAATAAAAACTGTTATTCGTTGTCGCTCTTTTATGTATACACAGCAAAACGCAAAAAAAACACTTTGCTAAATGATTTGTCTAGTTATAGTAACGACTATTTGAGAGTGACCGTTTTTCTGTACTCGCTTGAGTACAATTGCTCGGAATGGGTTCATTCAAATTTTAAAAAACTACGAATCATATTTGCGCATAATTATAACCATTTAAAAAAAACATCAATATATTGCCTCAACTTTCGCTGAAATCTGAGTTTGAATTGATCGGTGCAAAATCCACTTCCATATTTGTCCCATGCGAATGCAGATTTTGCAGATGAGGCGCTAGGGCATGATGCAATTATATAAGGTGGTCTGCCGAATCGTTAGGTTTTGGGGCCCTTAACGTTCAGTGCGTGCTCGCTTGTTGATGAGAAATGTTGTGTGCGGACAAATTTTTTCAGAAGCCCTAACCCTTGTGCACAACAAAAATGAAGTATTGTAGTTTTTTCCGCAATCACAACAAGCATAAACAAAAATGTTAAACGAAAATTGTTAATGGCTTCTGTTTGGTTACGCAGCCTAAATAGTCCGTTGATCATAGTGGTGTAGCCTAACGTAAATCATCTTAATTGTTCATTATTTGCACGGCCCACTGTATGTATGTACATACATTATTGTTAACCGCTTATGCTTACACATTCATGCTCTCGCACGGCAGCATGCCATTGCAGTCGTTCTTTCGCATCATCATCTCGCCCCTTTCTTTCTATAGCCTTTCGCTATAACTCTCACGATCTATCGCTCTCTCGCTCGTATAAGGGCACGGGCAATTCGGCCCGCTTGCGCTTTGATTAGTATTGATCTTGCAATCACTTCTTGCACATGGTCTTGGAAAAAATTATTTATAATAAGGGCACAAGCACAATTGCCCAGTTAATAGTGTCAAAATCATGTCAATGCATCAATAATTCATCTTTTTTTCATACCAGTACTCAAAAGAGTTAAGGGGTATACTGTATTTCTGTTAAAAGTGGATGTGTGTAACGCAGAGAAGGAAAATTTTCCGACCCCATAAAGTATATATATTCTTGATCAGTATCAATAGCCGAGTCGATAGAGACATGTCTGTCTGTCCGTCCGTCTGTTCGTCTTGTTTGACGCTTCGTTCCCTAGACTATAAAAGCTATAGCAACCAAATTTTGTTTCCAGACTCATGTGATATCACACTGAATCAAGTTTCTTTCCAAATTGTGCCACGCACAATTTTAAAGATACGATAAAACTAAAAACGCAGTATCGTAGAGAGTGACCATATTTACCAGATTGCCGAATCTGAACCAGATCGGATCATTATTATAGCCAGAATAAAGAAATTAATTTTCAGTTGCTTCCCCCACCTCCTCTGGCGCTGCTTACGCTATTCATTCTCTGTCTCGCTCGCACACACTCTGCCCTGTGCAAAGCGCGAGCGCCCCCTCGCGGAGAAGATGTAGAATCTAAATGGTAGATGTAGAATATTTTTTTTAAATGTATAATCTACATTTTAGATATAGATGTAGTTAACATATGTAGCAAAAAAATGTGAAATGTAAATTTTTAAATTTCAATCATAAGCTCCCAAATTTATATACTGACTGAGACTCACGTTCCTTCTCGTTTAAGATCCTTTTTAGCTCTATGGACGGTTTAAAAGGGTCCTTCTTGCTGTAATCAAGCAGTACTTTGACCGGAAATGGCGATATCGCGGCCTTTATTCCACATATTTCTTGTTGGTTTAGTGTTTTTAAGCATTGCGAATCATTTTAGTTGAGCAACCAACAATTTGCTTCACCTTAAGATCGGTGTCTCCTTCTGCAATAAAAGTTTTGATCCTTTTGCTTTTTACTTCCCTAAAGTGCTTTCCAAGACCCATAACTACTAGTATTTCGTAACATTCTACAATCACCTTAAGCTACCGATTATTAACTTAATCAAGAACATATATATATCAAAGAGCTCGAAAAAGTAAGTTTTTATAAAGAAAAAATGTTAGTGCTATTTTTGTTGCCGTCCCATTTCTTTTCTTTTTTTTGAAAATTGCCTAAAGTAATAGGAACTGTTAAGAATTTGAGAGTAAGCACACCTCTATCAGAGAGGAGACATGTAAACCTTGTTGAAATTGCAGTAGAGATATCATGTTTTGAAACAATAAAGACTGGTATACCAAACAGTGCTATTATTTTTTCTGCAACTGTACGTAGACGGTTGGGTCAAAGACAATATAACAATAAGATGCATACCGCCATACGAAATTTTGGCACACCAATTTTTCAGGCTGGCTCCAGGCTCTCTTGAAATTTTGTTGAGAGAGCGCTCTAGAGCAGGGGTCGGCACACAGACTCATACATTTTTTGGTGCGTTTGTGTGCGTCGACATCAGACATTTCTCTGCCGCTGCGAAAGCCGAGCAATTGTGCATGGGACACGAATTCTGCGCTGCCGCTGCGATCAGAATTAAGAAGATTTGTGCATAGCCAAAAGCTCGCTTCTCTGCCGCTACGTCACCCGGGCAGAATTACGAAGACACACGAAGTCTTTACTCTGTACGTGTGCCGACTGCGCTGCCTAAAATTGTTCCCTATGTACAGTGCATATGACGCTGCCGACATCTGCTCTAGAGCCTTCGCTCTCTCGTATGCATACAGCATACTCTGCCGTTGCGGCAGCTGAGCCGAGTCGTCGCGACGACTGTATGTGTGCACACATATTCTCAAGCATTCTAGATCTGCCAGCATGCATACGTTTTTTACAGCGCTGTTGAAATATACCCTTCACTTTATAAGTGCTAAGTTAATTTTGCAAGATGCTTACCACCCCGATATTAAAAAACTCTAATTTTGTATAACCTTTATATGATTTATTTTAATTAAATATATTCGATAATAATGTACGGATATCTATATTATAAACTAGCTGACCCGGCGAACTCTGTTCTGCCTTAAAGGCAGATTTTAAAATTTTTTATTTATTTATTTTTATTTTTTTAATATTACAACAACAAAAATTAAATACTTACATTAATAATTCATTATTATTTCTTTATTTTAGTACATAGGTTGCTTTGGCCTTGTGATTTGTTGATGGTCATGGCAAATGCAAGACGGATCGGAAATTGAAGTCTTTTAAATTCAAACGGCATATCGGTTGGGATCATCGGGATCCTCGGAATGAGAGTATGAGTATCGTCGCGTAAATTACATTGTTCATAAATTTTCTAACCACGTACCGTTGTACAGTTTTGGTTGGTTTATGTTTCGAAGCATGATTACTACGGAGCCAACCTTTAGGCGTAAATTGTGCGGTGATAAGCCAGGCACATCCAGAGAGTTTAAAAATTCGATTGGATAGTTGGTGGCCTCATCTTCATTTGTGACGCAGTCAATAGATTTGAATGAATGCATTGTTCAAATGATCTTATTTTGAATTATGTAGTTCAGGTCATCTACATCTTTATTCTTAGCCGCTAAAATTGCTCGCCCACTCAACCATTCATTATTTTTGTAGTTAGAAATAATGTTTGGAAATACATTGTTAATAAGTTCGTCGTTTGATGAGACAAAATTACAGAAATTATTTGGAAATGATATCAATCCGTTCGATTTATCGACAGGTACTTGACCATTACCGATAGTCAGCAATTGCTCCGAGAAATCTTCAGCAATATAACTCTCATGTTTGTTGTCAGCTGCACTTTCTTCACATAGTGCCATAGATTTGACGATTTGAGGCAAGCGTTTATTTCGTCGGCAGCCGTAGATCTTGGAATTACTGGCAGTGTTTGGCGGACAGTAAAATCATTGCTCCTCCAAAACATCTCGAGTCATTGCGTAAATCTTTCAAAGTTCGGTTAAGTGCTTCTAATGCACGTTTATGCGCCATTGTGCATTCGTCCCAGATGATGATTTTCGATGCAGATAAAACTTTGGACATTGCTGAGTGTTTTGCAATATTACACTTTGGTTCTTCAATAGTTTAAAGATTTAACGTTAATGAGCCGTACGGCATCCTTCTAACAATGTTGCTGCTATTCCAGAAGAAGCAACTGCAACCACTATGTTGGATCTCGCACGAACAGTGGCTAAAACTACTGACATGAGGAATGTCTTACCAGTTCCACCAGGGGCATCTAGGAAATATAAACCACCATTTTCATCATCGATTGCTTTCATTAAAATATCATATACGTCCTTTTGTTGGGAATTCAACAGGGGTACATTCGTTTGAACTACTAAATCTAATTCCTGGTGATCATATTCACGTTCCCATTCCCATTTCGACCAATATTAGCTGCTTTGAAAAAACTTAACAAAAAAATAGATGTACTCCTCAGAACGTAGTTTGGCTTTGTTCAACCTAATGAAAGTTAAACATTTCGTTTCTATTTTGACATACATGTCAACGCAATATGATTGAGAAGCACGAAGTCGAGCCATACTAACGCGTCGCTGTTCATTCTTGTTATTTGCAGTGTTTCGTATCCTTCTTGCATTACGGCTTTGTCGGGAAAGATTCGGTCGTCTTGGTCTTGGCATTGTTAATTAAACTTCACTTCACTTCAATTCACCTAAAAATTTATTTCAGAACTCAAATTTTCAACCATTCATTCATAGAAAAAATTACTTAGCTGTTTGAGATGCGTTTTGTTATTCCAAGTCTTATGCGTTTTTGTTATACCGCGTTTTATAATTCACTTCACTTTTTTAATATTGAAATTAAATTTGTTATCCATACGTCCATTACATAGCTGTCATTTTCGTTTTGTTATTCCAAGTGTGATTCTTTTCTGTTATACCACGGTTTATAGTGACTGACGTTTACAGTATCCTATTCTGGTCTCCTGGCTCTAAGCTACCTATCCACCAATTTTCAGCCATTTCTGTACAGCCGTTCCTGAGTTATAAATAGTTTAGTATATAGTTTTTTATATATATAGATTTGTAGAAAAAATCGTGTGAAAGCGTCTACCTCGTAAACGCGTGCACCAAATTCCAATCTGTTTTTTTTATGATAGCCAGAGAAATGTGGCCTTCTTTTTACAAAAAATTTGTAATATTCTATAATTAGGTTCCTCAAAAATTAAAAATTAATCAAAAATATCTTAAATTTAGTCCAAAAGTGTGTCTTTGAACGCCTTTCATTTCATTTCTCCGCAAAGCGTGCACCAATTTGCATGCGGTTTTTTAAAATGATAGCCAGAGTATGTGGCTTTCTTTATATACAAAAGTTTGTACTTTCCTATGATAATATCACCGTAATCGAATGTTGGAAGTCAAGGTCATATGTATGTTTGAGGTACCTCTTCATCACCTTCAAGTGTATTTCGCATTGGGAAGAAATCTCGGAATTATTATTTGTTGCCCAACATCAAAAGATTTTAGCACGTGTTTTTAGACAAAAATTTAAATCACTCATGGACTTAATTGTCCAACACGGTGCATTTGTGTCAGTTAAATGTTGAATGTATTCAATGAGTTTTGCCTCATGCGCATATTTTGATTTGAATGATTGAAAAAATAAGGCCCAATCAAATTGACGATGTGATTTCGGCCGAAATACCAGATCGGACAGTGGATCCTGAATTGTTTGAAGTGCTCACCAAAAATATGATTCACGGTCCATGTGGTGCGTTGAATTTGAACTCACCCTGTATGGTTGAAGGGAAAAGCTCCAAACGTTTTCCAAAAAATTTGGTCTCCGATACAATAACGGGCAACCATGGATATGCCGAATATCGTCGACGATCAACTGAAGATAATGGAAGAATTGTGTGTGACCTATCGCGAAGCATGCGAACGATGGAATTCGCTTGAGAATGAAATGCATTGGGATCTTACACTTGAAGACGCACCATTTTCCTCAAGTAAACATCAAATTGGGATTATAATAGCCACGCAATTATTATAGCCACGTGCAGTAAAGCATTTCAATTCTGGCATAGACAACAACATCATTTGTCAGAGGATTTTTTACATCGATTGCGCCATCAAACGGGTGATATTAACATAGACTATACGCCGAAATTTTAAAAGGAAGCATTGATCGCTATTGAAGACCTTTGCTTGATGATGGCAAGCAAAGCATTAGCTCAATTAGGTATGACAGCACCTAATCGTAAAATACACGACCTTTTCAACAAAGATCTGGAGCGTGACTTGTCTGGACGTTGATATGCAATGACTGCACCATCAAGTGGCCCATGCGACACCAAGCCGAAGCCTGTTACGCGCGGAACCCAGGCTAGAATCGCAGCCCCTCCTTCCACCCAACCGGGGCGCTGCCGCATAAGAAATAGTACTAATTACGGGAAAGGATTGTTAATATTAGTGATTTAAGAAGATGAAGGGAATTAGTGGTGGATATTATAAGGTAGAGAGAATTATAGTCCGAGCATAAGACCCTAAACGGTTCATGCAAGGAATAATTTGACCTACAAAGTGGAAGGAACAAGGGGGTCAAGTTTCTAGTAGATCTAACAGGAATCGTAAAGTTTATGCGACTCAACAAGTCAGGGCTATCTACATCACCCTTGATCAGGTTGTGCATAAAAATCACACCAAGCATTTTTCTACGACTAACTAAGGTTGGAAGGTTTATTAAAAGCAGTCTACGAGGTTAAGATGGCAGTCTCACACCTGCATCCCAGTTGAGGCCACGCAGAGCAAAAAGTAAAAAGTGTTTCTGGACGGATTCTATACGGTCCTGGTGTACTTTGTACTGGGGGCACCATACACAAGAGCCGTACTCTAAAATCAGACGAACAAGCGAGGTATAGAGGTATTATGTAGGGATCGTCAAACTCCTTTGACCACCTTTTTATAAAACCAAGCACGCCCATGGCCTTATTTACCATGGTGGAAATGTGTTCAGAAAACTTTAACTTGGGGTCTAGTTTAACACCAAGATCATCAACCAATGTAACTCTCTCAAGAGACCGGGGCTGGACCGATGAAATGTCATAACTTTACATTTCGAGGCATTTAGGTGTAACATATTTGCACAACACCATGACTGAAAGTTATTGAGATCGGATTGCAAGCGAGAGTGAAATGAAATGTCCTTGTACTGGACACAGAGTTTAACATCATCCGCATACATGAGTACTCGAGAATTTGTTAATACTGAAGGCAAGTGTCAATAATAAAGAGTGTGAAAAGTAGGGGGCCTAGATGGCTGCCCTGTGGTACTCCAGAAGTAACCTTAACAGGTGAAGAGAAGGAGTTTTTGAAGAGGACTCTTTGAGACCTAGAACGAAATTAGCTAGAAATCCATCTTAAAAGATTAGATGGAAACCCTAAAAGGTCAAGTTTTTGTGCTAGAAGGGAGTGGTTTACAGAGTCGAATACTTTACTGAAATCAGTGTAGATAACATCCGTCTGAAAGTTACCTTGGAAGCCTTTAATGATAAAAGAGGTAAACTCTAATAAATTTGTGGTTGTTGATCGTCGCTTTATAAATCCGTGCTGAGATGGAGATATAAGTGATTTGCAGACATGTTGCAAGTGCCGAGTTTAAATTTGTTCAAACATTTTATAGCGGATAACTTAGATATACCTCTATAATTATTAGCATCAGACTTGCTACCTTTCTTATGGAGAGGAATAATAAAAGATTCCTTCCAGATCGGGGGAAGCATGAAGAATTAATGGATAGGGTGAATAGTTTAAGCAGGGGTCCAAACAGAGCGTCGGCACAGTACCTGAGTACACAACCGGGAACTCCGTCAGGACCTGGTGAAAACACCGGCTTAACTAGTCGAAGATCATGGAGCAGTGAACTTTCATTTAACAAGGGGCTGAAAATGCCATTCGACCTTGGTAAACTGTATGGATACGGCTGACCAGAGTAGCTGTCATGGGAATAGGTTGTTTGGAAAAATTGGGCAAAAAGATCGGCGATTGCCTGATCATTGTTTGCCGTCATATTTAGAAATGATAGCGAGGATGGATGTGCGGACGTTCTACGCTTACTATTTACGAAGCTGTAAAACTGTTTAGGGTCCTGTGAAAAGCATATCCTGCATCGAGATAGGTAATTTTTATAGCATTGAGCATCAAGGACGGAGAACTTTGACCGAGCTAATACATAGCGAGAGAGAGAAGTCGGAGAACCAACTTCTTGAAATTTTTTTAGTCTTGATTTTAAGTTTTTTAGACTGGATAACTCTTTTGTAAACCAAGGAGGCTTCCCAGATCTAACCGGACAAGAAAGTGGGACACAAGAATCAAAAAGTGTATCGAGTACATTGTAAAATATGTTTGTGCCTTTCATAACGTCAGTGCACAAGTACAGAGCGTACCAATCAAAATCCCTAATGAGGCTATTAAGCTTCGTAAACTCGGCTTTGCGAAAGCAACGGACACGTTCAGACAGCCTACCCGTTCGATCCAATACAGTAGGCCCAATATCAACCGACACTTCGAATGTAGGATGGTAGGAGTCTTCAGGTATAGTGAGCGGAAGGGCTCGGGTTAGCAACGCTATGGTCGGATCTGAGACAAAGCACAGATCAAGCAATCGACCCAAGGAATTTTTCACATAGTTGTCTTGAGACAGGGATAGGTCCAACAAGCCGTCAATAAAGTCATGTCGTGACATGGGCACAAGGTTATTAGACTCGTTAACCGAAGACCTTTATCTGATAGCGAGGAAGAAACAGTTTTTAAAGCGGACAAGTGATGCTCGTATATTAAGGTATCCGAGGAAGGTGGAATATACGAGCAAGTAATGAAAATGGAAAAGCCTGGGAGAATCAGTTTTACGCACAGGAATTCCAGGTCTTGTTGAGCCTGGACTATGAAATGTTCCGACGTAAAGATTGAGTCCACTGCAATGAGGACCCCCCTCCACGTCGAGACGAACGGTCATTTCTAAAGATTGTGTACTGACCTGCCAAAACTTCGGAACTAAGGATGTCCGGCTTTAGCCAGGTCTCGGTAAACACAATAACGTGGGACGAGAATGCGAGACTCTCAAGAAAAAGAGTGCTGAGCTTACTACGCAAGCCTCTAGCATTCTGGTAGGTAACTAAAAGAGAGGCAGTTAGTTTTTTGGATAGGTAGAAGTAGAGCGGGAAGATGAGGGTGGAGATAGAGATGGAGCACTGGTCTGAACACTTGGAAGAGTTATGGGGGGCCTTTTCTTCTTCTTCGCTTTAAACTCCTTGACCACCAAATGCTCCGGCCAAAACTTGGCGGAACAAATGGTTTCAAATGGAGTCGGGGAGACACTTATCTTGAAGGAAGATATCTCCCTGGCGTAAGAAAAGTTAAATTTTTCCACCTTTAAGCCGACGGCTTTTATTTTTCTTTGTATAAAATCGGTGACATCATTGAAACAGTAACGGGTGCGGACTCTACGGACACGGACGCTTCAGACGTTTCTAGCTGCATGCTCTCCGAAGTGATCAATTCGGCTTCCGAATCTGCATGACCAGCCGCTGTCGTAGCCCTTGGCGTGGCAAACGATATCAGCTGCTGCACTGTGTTAGTGGTCGGAGTCATTTTTTCATCGGTCGGCGGCTGAGAGACAGTTGGTACTTGCAGATCCCGCGGAGTCATCTTTTTGCGCCTAGGAGACTCATTCAGCAGTTTAAAACTGCTAAATTGAGACTCCATGGTTAGGAGCCGATCGTACTGCTGTTTAAAGCCGACGGTTAGCTCCTTAAAGCCCCTTCGCGTCTGCCTCATAAACATGACCATGTCATTCTCAACCACACGACATGCCTCACAACTGTAATGCAGGCCATTACGTTTGGAGATGGCATCACCCACGAGGCCCGAAAATCCAGCACATTTTACGTGCACTACATTATCGCAGAGCCAGCATGGGATGGTCGGCTGAACAACAATATGATCGTGCCGAGCTTAATGCGTTTGTGCAAAACAATGAGCCACACTTAAATATTGCGAGCTATCGAAGAACAACATGGTGGACTGTTCTTTTTGGATGCAGCTGGAGGTTCCGGAAAAACGTTTGTCATTTTGATTATTTTGGCTACCGTTCAAGCACAAGGTAGAATCGCATTGGCTTTTGCTTCGTCTGGCATCGCTGCCACATTATTAGATGGTGGTGGCACGGCGTACTCTGCCGCCCTTAAGTTGCCCTTGAAAATGCAGGCTGACGATAATCATACATTCAACATTTCAAAAAGATCTGCAATGGCGAGACTGCTGCAGCAATGCTGTCTTATTGTATGGGATGAGTGTACTATGGCCAACAATAAGTCACTGGAAGCACTTAATCGTACGTTGAAAGATATTCGTGGAGATAATCGGTTGTTTGGAGGTGCATTGATATTGTTAGCAGGTGATTTCAGACAAACATTGCCTGTAGTCAAACTAGGAACTGCTGCTGATGAAATTAATGCGTGTTGAAAACATCTAATTTGTGGCGATCTGGGAAAACAATTAGATTGACTACAAATGTACGTGTTCAATTGCAAACGATGCTTCAGCAGATTTGTTTTACAGAAAACTGTTAGACATTGGTAATGGCATACTTCCCGTTGACAGTTCTGGCTTCATAACGCTTCCAAATAATTTTTGCACTTTTGTGTCATCAAATGAATACTTGATTCAGAGCGTGTTTGCAAATATTGTACAAAATTATAGAAACCATGACTGGTTGAGGGAAATAGCAATTTTAGCCGGAACAAATAAAGATGTCAATGAGATCAACGCATCTATTTTGAATTCCATCCCAGGAGAAATGGTTGCGTATAGGTCGATTGATACAATTATCAATCAAGATGATCTAAATTATCCAGTAGAATTTCCAAATTCATTGGATTTACCTGGATTGCCGCAATACTATTTACAAGTAAAAGTTGGAGCCACCATAATTATGCTGCGGAATCTGAATCCACCACGACTTTGTAATGGTACAAGACATGCTGTGACAAAAGTTATGACTAATTTATTTGAAGCAACTATTTTGACTGGGAAATTTTGTGGTAAACACGTTTTAATTCCGAGAATTCCGATGATTCCGACTGACATTCCATTTGATTTCAAACGACTACAATTTCCGATTCGTCTTGCTTTTGCTTTTGCTATGACTATTAATAAATCACAAGACAGTCGTTGCAAATTTGTGGTTTAAATTTGAAGCAGTATTCTCACATGGCCAACTGTATGTTGCGTGCTCACGAGTAGGCAAACCTTCGGCATTAATTATTCATTGTACCGACGGCAAAACAAAGAATATTGTTTATCACAAAGCATTGCAATAAAAAAATATGTTATTACATCAAAATTATCATTGTTTAATTTCAAGAATTCTTAAACATTAAATTAGTAAGCAGCGAAGCGCGCGGGTCTGCTAGTACATATATAAAAATACATAAACTATTTTTTATACATGACATCATTAGGGTATTCAGGGTGCGTGTATGTGTATTCGTTTCTCAACTCATAAAACGGGTTTTCTCTCGAAAATGGTCTGCTTCGCACAAGTACACACATACGCACTTCCTGGTTATGTGTGTACTCGCGCATGCAAGCGGATTCTATTTTTGAATCGTACGCTCTCAAATTTTGTGCGAGCGAGATGGCGCGAATTTCGTCGCTTGCTGAAGAATTGCGTTCATATGGCAATTTAAATGTATGAGCGTTATGCATCTTATTATTATATTGTCTTTGTTTGGGTTTTGCTGGGAGAGTTCCTTGAGGACAGCCTAACAGGCTGTTTTTAGGATATACCTACATATGTAGTACATATGCAAATTTATTGGCCTTCTAGCCTAGAAAATATAGAAATAGAACTTCGAAGCTTCCGTCTTCCGCTTCTACACAACAGGATTTATGAATGTACTAACAAGCTATTTAAATTTACAATAATTGATCGTCTAACATAAGGTGGTCATCACCAGGCGAACATGCCCTGCGATTTTGTTGTGCTCGATGGCCTGTGGGTGGCCACCTTTCCAGGGTCTTAAGAGCGCTATACTGAATTTAATTGTAACAATATTAGCCAGCATTTATTAAATACTTTAATGAGGTGTAATTAATTTCAGAACAATAAGCATGATGAAACGTTAAGCTAAATTAGTATAGTTATGCCAAAGACAATATGACAGTTGTTTACATTGTCTTTGATTTTGCGGATGACATCCAAAAATGTGTAAAACCAATGCCTTGGGGCCATAAAATGGATCCACAAACAATAGAATAAACATTAAAAGTATTTATTTCTTTAAAAAAATTTAAGGTGTACAAAACTTGCAGCCTAAACCAACTGCTCGCTGTTCATAGATACATATGTATATCTGAAATTGTCATACACACATATGCAAGTTTTAATAAACATATATTGGAGTATTGACTACACTCCAAACAATCAACGACAGAGCTAACGGGACTTAAAATAATCAATCTTGTCTGATATATGTACATACATACATACTCATTCGATTTGATGGACCAAATATATACTGCATTAGGTACTCTTGTTAATTATTTAAATTTACAGTACTAGCTGTACCCACCGAAAAAATGTTAAAGTTAACAAGTCGCGAAACAGATACAATCAAAAATTTGATAACAATGTAGTAAAGTTGCGTTTTTGGAAAAAAATAGTTCATTATTTGATATCGAAAACTGTTTATCGACTACGCAGAATCAAGAACTAGACTAATTCGCAAATAAACCTACATAGTGGAATATAGGAAAAGAACAAAACTAAATATGTTAGCCGTCAATACACTATATGGGCCGACACTGGTATGCTTTAGGCCATTCATTGCTATCATATGTATTTTACTTTAATAACTGACTAGCTGCAAAAACAGAGAAAGACGTTGGGAAAAATCATAAAGTAAGAGCGAGAGTTATGTGCGTCAGCTTGGTTTTTTAGTTGAGCTGGGCGCATTAGTGCGGCAGTTTTCTGGCTGTATATGGTTGAAAACATAATTTTGACACAAGAAGTTAATCATTTCTTCGTATGAAAGCCAGTAGACGTGTCTATGAATGGCTACGCACACTAGTTTTGCGTTTTGTCTCTAAATCCATCTTTTTCTTTTCACCAAAATGATCAAAGTATTCTGTCATAAAACCTAAAACATAGTTACATATAACAAATTTAACGATAATAATCACTGCTGCTGCCGTCTATAAAAAAATGTCCGTTTATAGCCTTTTCACACTGGCGACCATCGACCATCCCCCATCCATTTCTGATATGTTCCGTAAGGTTTTGCCGTCCCAAAAATTTCCCAGTTATTCCACCATCTATCTGGGATGTTCCTAATTCGCACGTTTCCATGCGGTATTTTTCCGATAATTGTCAAATGCAACCATATATATTAGACATTCACAACGAAACATCGGAATTCATTACGAAAATGTAAACAATGACAGACAGGAAAATGGAAAAAAAATAACAACAAAACATCTTATGTCAAAATATTCTCAGGCACAAAAATTCAGAAGTGAGATTGTTTGTGGACTATCCTCTGGGAATTTGTTTATGAGGAGTGTTTTGCAAAACTCATGCAGGAAATTGCACACGCTGTTGGCTAACAGCCCTCCGACTATTCTTTACTCAGAAAAACAGCCCAAAGTATACAATGCTATGGCGATATAAAATTTTCATTAAATAGTGCATCTTTGTTTTCGGCTACATCTTTCTCCCAAAATGTCCCGAACCGCTTCTAGAAACTCCTATCATATATATTTGTATATAAAACATTGATTGGATTTTTTAGAAGCAGTCACAAATGACCACGCTTCAGTTTTTTCAAAACAAATATCCATTCTTATAACTCCTTCTCGTCCACATCCTCATCATCCATGTGCAGCAACATGATTAGTTTGGTCAAGAATATGTTTGCTGTTGAATCACATTTACAACTATTGCAATATTATTAATATTCATTTTAATTAAAGACGTAAACAAATTTCCGCACGCAATTATGAGCATCAGCTGTTTCTGATGAATGTGGATGGTCGCAGTGTGAATCGGAGTTTCACATATTTTAAAAATACCCACCGTTCCTCAGTGTGTAGAGGGTCTAAATTTTATGAACGACAACTAATTTACACAATGACATATAATTTCATAAACTTTGATCTGAAAACCTATTTAAATAAAAATAAGTGATCTTTTTCACTATATGTGGGTTTTTGTTGTTGTTTCAGTCATGTTATTTATTGCTCATATTTATATTTTTAAAATATGATTCTTGGGAAAAGCTATTCAACAAAATCTTTCTAATAGCCTCTTCCCACACAGCACATCTATGAGGAACGGTAGGAATTATCGACAGATATGAAACTCCGATTCCCACTTCTTTCCATGACGGTGCCCAGCCACAGGCGAACATGCGCGGCGAGAATGTTGTGGCTCGTCAAATTTGCTCGACGGAATGGAACTTGTTCTATTTTTGTGAGCTCGTTGCGAGTATGTGCGATAGTGGATAGTGGGAACAGGTGTGAAAATTACCAAATAAATGTAAAGGTAGAAGCTACTTAAAATTTGAGGAAAATGCCATATTGGACGTTTTTTAAAAGAAATAGTTTGTCTGCGCGCATCATTTTTCAGCTTCCATTTTAGATGGTTTCTGTCTGAACATTTTTTCGTAATGATGTTCGTTACAAATGCTCGCTCTAGTTGGGGGGCAAGCTAATTCTGCTCGGCGATCTTATTCGCCGCACATGTTCGACTGTGGATGGTCACCTTGAGAAAAGCTGATGCTCACAAAATTGTGCATGGTTGTGCATGTTAGTCAGCAGCAAAACATGTTGGTGAACATGGATGATGATGATGAGGATAACTTTGACGTGGAGGAGAGATTAGAATGGATATTTGTTTTGAAAACACTGAAGCGTGGTCATTTGTGACTGCTTATACTAAATCCAATCAATGTTTTAAATACAAATATATATGCTTTGGGCGCGTTCAACAGGACTGCTAAATCAGTGATCAGTGATTTATTTCTTTAAAAAGTGTTTGTAAACGCACATGATTAAGTGTTTTTGATGCAAAAATTCATGAATCAAACTTTGAGAAATGGATCGTGAAAATAGTACTATCCTTTGGTACCGTGTAGGATGGATTGCTTTTGGCTTATAGCCTTTTCACACTTTTTCACGTTTCCGTTCGGTATTTTTTCGATAATTGTCAAATGCAAACATAAATCCTAGACATTCACAAAGAAAAATCTGAATTCAGTTTTTTAGAACAAATATCCATTCTAATATCTCCTCCTCGTCAAACTTGTCCACATAATCATTATCCATGTCCAGCAACATGATTAGTTTGTTCAAGAATACATATGTTTTGCTGTTGAATCACATTTACAACAATGACAATATTTTAAATATTAATTTTAATTAAAGACGTAAGCAAATTTCCGCACGCAATTATGAGCATCAGCTGTTACTCATGGATGGGGGATGGTGGATGGTGGCAGTGTGAATCGGAGTTTCACATATTTCAAAAATTCCCACCGTTCCTCCGGGATGGGCTCTGTGTGCAGAGGGTAAAATGCAGATGTTTTTATGCGATTATTATTCTATAGTTTTCAAATGCATCCATACTAGAGATGGGCATGGACTGCCATTTTCCGACACGGCACGAAAATGAAAATTTCCAACACGCACGAGCTCGCACGGCTACAAATTTTCGGAACACGGTCCAACACGGTCCAACACGAAATATTATACATTTTTTTGTATACATTTATTAACATTGATTTTACCTACATATAGTTTATTATTTACATATTTTTATATGAAAATAACAGTTTAAACACCCTCACGCTTGTAGACGAGCTGGCTGGAATGGCTATGCAGCTTTTGCGATTTCATGTTCATGTTCACACTAAACTAGTTCTAAACACACACTCAAAAATCACTAAAACGGACAACAATTTAGTTTTTTTTGCTCGTCGTGTTTTTTGTGCCGATTTTGCTCTGAACGAACACGCACGCCCATGGACAATATTTAATTTTTGAAAACGCACACGCGGGCGCCCATCGTGTCACGACGTGACACGAAGAAAACACGGTCCGTGCCCACCTCTAATCCATACCATAAATATCTGAATTTCGTAACGAAAAAGTGCTATTTACTTTGATAATGTAAACACACTTCGTGTCCGTCAGCAGACGTAAAAACATAAAAAAAAACATAAATTGAAGTATCTGGTCATTGCAGATTTATTGTCGTGCGACCAATCAATTCGCTTTCGCGATTAAATACAAAATAAAACGATAATGTAAACAGTGACAGGAATATGGGCAAAACAACAATAATACATCTGATATGTCCAAATTTTCTCAGGCACAAAAATTCGGAAGTGAGATAGTTTGTGTACTATCCTCTAGAAATTCGTTTATGATGAGTGAGTGATTTGTGAAATTTATGCAGGAAATTGCACACGCTGTTGGCTGACAGCCGTCCGACCATTCTGTACTCAGAAAAACAGCCCGAAGTATACAATGCTATGGCGATATAAAATTTTAATTAAAAAGCCCGAGCCGCTTCTAAAAAGACATAGCACATATATTTGTATTAAAAACTTTGATTGGATTTAGTAGAAGCAGTTACAAATGACCACACTCAGGTTGTTCAAACCGCAGGGCTTGAACTGCCGAAGTGGTTCTCGAACTCACCTGAGGTCACCGCATCCGAGAGCATACTTAAACCGATAACGATCTTGGACTCAGAGTCAACCAAGGCGTTAGGAATATCGTGGATCCCTCACGAGGACTTCTTTAAGTTCCAAATTGACAGTTCAGTCATGGGTCTCAGAGCGACAAAACGGAATATCTTATCGGTGACATCAAAGCTGTTTGACCCCCTCGGTTTGTTAAGCCCCTTAATAATCAAGGGCAAGATCCTATTGCAAGAGCTGTGGCTTTTTAAACTAGATTGGGATGAGTCAATTCCAATGAATCTGGAAACGGCATGGAACTTATGAAAAGTATCCTTGGGTCAGCTGGAGAAGATTGCCATACCTCGCTTTGTGCATACTGATCCCATATCACCGATTCAAGTACATGCCTTTGCCGACGCCTCCATGAGAGCTTATGGAGCATGCATCGATATCCGTAATAAGACTGCAGAAGGTTTAAAGGTCTCGTTGTTGACTACAAAGTCGAAAGTAGCGCCGAAAATGCTTCCAAGGCTTGAGTTATGTGCCACTCACCTTCTCGCAGATCTCTGTCACCGACTCAAATCGCTACTCAAGGTGCCGATTGAGCGAATGGTATGTTGATCGAATTCGGAAGTGACCCTTTATTGGATCCGATCCCACCCTTCGTCGCTATCAACATTCGTTGCGAACCGAGTAGCTGAGAGGGATACTCGTCACACCTCAAGCTGCTAAGAGTGTTCGTTTGCGTGTTCCGCTTCATCCGAAAGTGCAAAGACAAAAATCTGAAATTTGAAGTCACTCCGTCAACAGTAGAGCACGATGAGGCTTTTCAAAAAATTGTCGAGCTGATCCAGAAAAACGATTATCAGGAAGATATCGAAAGGGTTCGTAAAGGCAACAGGTTAGGCCTCAGTCTTCAGCGTGCTCCTTTTCGTTGTTGGGGGGCGACTAGTTAGCGCTCCTATGTCATACAATGCCAAGTTTCCGCTGTTGTTGACAAAACGCTCGCAGTTTGTGCAGTCCTATAGTCGCTATCTGCATCAAACGAATTTTCATGCCGACGCACGAGCACTGGTGAGCATCCTTAGGAAGCGTCTTTGGATAGTAAACGCTCAGGAAGTCTGCCGGGCGACAGTCAGGTCGTGCATCCGCTGCTTTAAATGCAAGCCTCGACTGCAGACCCAACTGATGGACGCGATAACCGAGTTCGCACCGAGACGACCTCAGCACGAGCAGCGGAGTGGTGTACAGGGGGCCGATTCATAAGTTGGCGCTCCTGTCTTTGGGTTGAAGCCCAGAAGGCCTTCAACGGGGCCGGTGTCACATCAAGCCGATAATTTTTGTAGTCGAGTGTAAGAATGTTTAGGGCGAAGCGGGAGCGCAATAAAGCTCTTCTTCGCTCTTGGCGAATTCGCCCCGCTTCGCCGCCCTAGATAAGTTAGGCTTAAGAAGATATTATAACGTAATAGAAAACAAGTCGAAAAGTACCAATCAAATCGAGCGCAGATCCCGTCTTTTTATCTTCTTTTCGTCGTATAAATATGTACAATTATTTGCAGCCACCAAACTCGGGTTTGTTTGTAATTAATAATTTAGAAAAACTATTTTAAAATTTTACCCGTTTGTACCCGGCCACGCTTTATGACACAATGAATGTAGTGGCGCTACCAATGGTATCAATTTGACTTGACCGCTCGCGCAACACAATCCAGGAGCTTAATTTTTAAACTTAATGCCTGGCAGTATTGGCACACAACGTTCATTTGTCCAATAGCAACGATTTGCCTTGAACTATAATCGATTACCACGTTATAATTGAATGTAGCTCGATAAGGGTCAAACGCAACATTTCTCTGTTATTGATTTCGATTCCATCGATTCCGTTCAACTTCATTCCTCGCTTTGCACTGTTCGTCGGTTTGACGTGCTATTGTAAATCTGTGACTTACGGAATTGCGACTTAAACCTGTACGTCTATTTAATGGCATTTTTAAAAACGAAAAAAAGTTCGATTTTTTCGAGTAGTGTAGTTGGAGGTGAAGGAACGGAGAACGGCCGGAATCGCCGATAATTTGGCGTTGGCGAAAGAGAAGGTAACACAGAAACTAAATAGTACTGTATGAACAGATTGTACCTACATTAATCATTCATTATTTTTTCTGTATTTTAGAACATGGGTTGCTCTTCACTTCAGTACCTTGTGATAAACGATATTTTTTGTTTTATCATAAGGCGCAAAAACAAACAACGCAGATGGTCTTCCGACCCGTGAACATGCCACATACATATAATTGACCATGGGAAAAACAGGGATTTTCTAGATTCAAACCCAAAACTTTGGAGGATTGGCCTTGTGATTTGTTGATGGTCATGGCAAATGCAAGACGGATCGGAAATTTAAGTCTTTTAAATTCAAACGGCATATCGTTTAGGATCCTCGGAATGACAACTTCCTCAACTTTAAATTTTCCTTTCAGTATTCCTTTCAGTAAATTACATTGTTCATCAATTTTGTAACCACGAAACGCGTACCGTTGCACAGTTTTGGTGGGTTTATGTTTCGAAGCATGATTAATACGGAGCCAACCTTTAGACGTAAATTGTGCCAGGCACATCCAAGGAGTTTAAAAATTCAGTTGGATAGTTGGTGGCTTCATCTTCATTTGTAACGCAGTCAATAGATTTGAATGAATGCATTGTTCCAATGATATTATTTTGAATTATGTAGTTGTGAGGACCCATTCTGGGAACCTCACAATCTCCTAAATCTACGTCCCTATAAAATACGATTGAATATAGTTATCTACTATATAAAAATAAGTCGGGTTTCCTTACTGACGCCATCACTCCAGAACGCACGAACCGATTTCCACGGTTTTGCATTCGTTGGAAAGGTCTTGGGCTCCGTGAGGTTTATAGCAAAGAAAATTCACGAAAAATTTCAACAGAAAAGCCGGAAAATGTATTTGTATTATCTACTATATACAACAATACAGCGCCATCTCTGATACATAGCATGTACTACAAACCAATATTTTAAGTAGGCGCCGGTGCGTGATACATTGTTTGACAGCTACTCATTGTTCTCTGCTCAGTTAATTTCATGTGACAAACCGGTATTGTGCTCAGTGTGAAAACGAAATTTTAAAAAAAGTTATTCGTTTCCTCACATTTCAATTGGAAACCACCAAATCAATCACGTGTATTGTGAAAATTTGTATTCAATTTCAACAGCAGGCCTTTGTCTTTAAGGTGGTAAGTTGAACTGTGTAAATTATGTGGATCGTGCTTTTGAGGTTAAATTCACCACTCTGTCCACAGTCCAAAATGCCTACAGAACGACGTGCGAACATCGGACGCCGCACAAGACATGCAAGCCAGCAACAAGTGTATTCACAGAACTTAAGAGAAGAAAGACAAAATATAATAAGAGAAAATTCCCGATTGGGACAGCGCGTGAGGACAAGAAGATCATTGTCATCATACAATCGCTTGGCATTCCAATATGATCCCACTGCGAACTACAGTGATGATGAAAATTTAGATATTGGACCAATGACGAATATATGTCGATATTGCAATGCGTTAAAGTTCAAAAGAGAAACGGCTGGATTGTGCTGCGCAAGTGGAAAAGTCAAACTGGATCCATTACTTACACCACCACAGCCACTGAAACCATTGTTCGATGGAAGTGATCCCGATTCCAGCCATTTTCTTCAACACATCCTTGAATATAATAACTGCTTTCGCATGACTTCCTTTGGAGCTAATATCATTCGAGAAGGCGGCTTCATGCCGACTTGCAAGGTAAAAGATACAACACACATAACCAATCACTAACACAAACAAAATGAATTGCAACACGTAACAACTACATATACACCACACACTACACCATCACACGATCAGAAGTTACACCGTATTCTTCAACAAATGATTGTTTGCAATTACAGATACAAGGACAAATATATCATTTGCATGGTTCAATGGTGCCAACACCAGATGAACCGCATCAATTTCTGCAAATATATTTCATTTCGTCGATGGTGGATCAGCTGAATGTGCGGTGCAATATACAGGGAACACAACAGTTTAAGAGACGAATTATTGAACAGTTGCAAGAATTTTTTCACGCTAATAATGCTGTGGTTAATATGTTCAAAACAGCATTGGAACGAATGCCATCGGATACGCACAAATTTGTCATAAAAGCGGATTGTACCCCAACAGGTGAACATGTGCGAAGATTCAATGCACCCACCGTTAATGATGTTGCTGCAATTATTGTTGGCGATCAAACTAAATCGCGAGACATTGTCGTTCAGCGAAGAAGCAATATCATGCATCGTGTAAACGAGACACATCGTTTGTACGATGCGTTTCAATATCCAATCATTTATTGGCAAGGGCAAGACGGATACGACATCACGTTGAAGATGGTCGATCCAATTACAGGTACAATATTCATACATTCCATTAACAATTCATTTAATTTTGCATTTTCAGGCGTATCAACGAATAAAAATCTAAGCGCAATGAATTACTATGCGTATAGTATGATGATTCGTACACATGAGGAGAATGTCATTCTAAAGTGCCGTCGGCTATTCCAGCAATTCGCTGTCGACATGTATGTTAAAGTCGAGACAGAACGTTTAGCGTTTATCCGATTCAATCAGGCAAAGCTACGATCTGAGGACTATATACACTTGCGTGATGCTATTCATTCAGATGGTGATGTTCAGAATATTGGACGTCTGACGATTCTCCCATCATCTTATATCGGAAGCCCACGCCACATGCACGAATACGCTCAAGACGCTATGACGTACGTGCGAAATTATGGAACTCCGGATTTATTTATTACGTTCACATGCAATCCGAAGTGGACGGAAATTGAACGTGAGTTGGAACCGGGCCAAAAACCGCAAGATCGCCATGACATAATCGCCAGAGTATTTCAGCAAAAACTCAAGGTTATGATGGATGTGCTTACTAAGTATCGAGTTTTTGGTGACACACGTTGTTATATGTATTCGGTGGAATGGCAGAAGCGTGGACTACCGCATGCTCATATCCTAATTTGGTTGCTGAACAAATTACATTCAAATGAAGTGGATGACATCATATCAGCTGAAATTCCTGATCCAGTCACTGATCCCCAGCTACACGACATTGTGACGACACAGATGGTGCATGGACCGTGCGGTGCATTAAATCCATTATCGCCTTGCATGGCTGATGGAAAGTGCAAAAAACGATATCCGCGACCGTTAGTTGCTGAAACAGTCACAGGGAATGATGGATATCCAGTTTATCGTCGGCGTTCAAAAGAAGATAATGGTCGAACTATAAAAGTTAAAGTTCAAAATCAAGAGATTGAGATCGGAAATGAATTCATTGTCCCATATTGCCGCTGCTATCACGAATTTTCAAAACACATGCAAACGTTGAGAGTTGTCATTCGGCCAAATCAATCAAATATTTGTGCAAGTACGTCACAAAAGGCAGCGACATGACTGTGTTTGGTATTGCGTCGGAAAATACGAATGACGAAATCAGCAACTTCCAAATGGGCAGATACATCAGTACTAATGAAGCACTGTGGCGATTATTGTCATTTAAAATTCATGAAAGATATCCCACAGTTGTACATTTAGCAGTGCATTTGGAAAATGGCCAAAGAGTTTACTTCAATGAGGCTAATGCGGCACAACGAGCTGAGAGACCACCATCGACAACATTGACTAGCTTCTTTGCAATGTGTGAAGCAGATCCATTCGCAGCGACGCTGATGTATGTTGAAATGCCCAAGTATTACACTTGGAATCAATCAACAAAGAAATTCCAACGTCGCAAACAAGGAACCCCAGTTCCAGATTGGCCACAGGTGTTTTCCACTGATGCACTAGGTCGCATGTATACTGTTTATGCTAGAAATGATGAATGTTTTTATTTGCGACTGCTGTTGGTAAATGTACGTGGACCAAAATCATTCGCGCATTTGAAAACTGTGAATGGCCACCAATGCCAAACATATAGAGAAGCATGTCGACTATTGGGTTTGCTGGAGAACGATTCTCATTGGGATTTAACACTTGCGGATTCAGTTGTTTCATCAAATGCGTACCAAATACGAACGCTGTTCGCAATTATCATCACCACATGTTTCCCTTCACAACCAATTCAGTTATGGAACAAATACAAAGGCGACATATGTGAAGATATCTTGCATCGCTTGCGCATTCAAACGAATAATCCTGACATCCAAATAACCGATGAAATCTATAATGAAGGATTGATTCTGATTGAGGATCAATGCTTGACTATTGCAAACAAGCTACTGATTGAAGTAGGAATGATTGCGCCAAATCGATCGATGCACGATGCATTCAACCAAGAATTAAATCGAGAGCTGCAATACAATGTTGATACATTGCAGGAATTCGTTCGAAATAATGTGCCTTTGCTGAATGAACAGCAAAAGCAAGTATACGAAACATTAATGCAAGCGGTGGACAATAATACTGGTGGTCTATTCTTCCTGGACGCACCTGGAGGAACAGGGAAAACATTTGTCATTTCATTGATTTTGGCCACTATTCGATCAAGATGTGACATAGCTTTGGCGTTAGCATCATCCGGAATTGCGGCGACTCTTCTAGATGGCGGTCGTACTGCACATTCTGCGCTTAGGTTGCCACTCAATTTAAACACAATTGATACTCCAACATGCAATATTTCCCGATCCAGTGCAATGGGAAAATTGTTGATGCAATGCAAGCTCATTGTTTGGGATGAGTGCACAATGGCACATAAGAAATCACTTGAAGCACTTAACTTCACACTGAAGGATCTTCGGCGAAATAACAACATCTTTGGCGGCTTGATGATATTATTGGCAGGCGATTTCAGGCAGACGTTGCCAGTAATTCCCCGTGGAACGCCTGCAGATGAATTGAATGCTTGCCTGAAGGCATCACCTTTATGGAATAACGTAAAAACATTATCGCTAACAACTAATATGAGAGTTCAACTTCAAAATGATCAAAGTGCTGCACAATTTTCCAAACAATTGTTAGCTGTTGGAAATGGAAAAGTCCCAGTTGATGCGACATCTGGATTAATTACTCTTACAAACGACTTTTGCCGATTTGTAGACTCTCAATTAGCTCTTATTGAAAATGTTTTCCCAAACATTAGTGAGAATTATCAGAATTATGCTTGGTTAAGACAACGAGCAATTCTTGCCGCAAAGAATAATGATGTACACGCACTGAATTTCACAATTCAATCAAAAATTGCTGGCGATTTGGTGACATACAAATCCGTTGATTCCATAACAAATCCCGATGATGTAGTAAATTATCCAACAGAGTTTTTGAACTCTCTGGAGTTACCAGGATTTCCACCACATAACTTGCAACTTAAAGTTAGCACAGTTATTATGATATTGCGTAATTTGAATCCACCGCGACTTTGCAACGGTACTCGACTTTCGGTTAAAAGACTTATGCCGAATTTGATTGAGGCAACCATTATTAGCGGAAAGTACGCAGGTGAAAATGTATGTATTCCTCGAATACCAATGATTCCGACTAATCTTCCGTTTGACTTCAAACGATTGCAATTTCCAGTTCGCCTTGCGTTCGCAATGACAATTAACAAGTCGCAAGGCAAATCGCTTAGTGTTTGCGGAATAAATTTAGAAAATCATTGTTTTTCACATGGGCAGTTATACGTTGCGTGTTCACGAGTTGGGAAACCATCTGCTTTGTTTGTGTTAACGTCAGACCAAAAAACAAAAAATGTGGTTTACCAAAGAGCACTTCAATGAAACGGATAATTTCCGAACACGCATAACGCTTCGACTTAATAACATTTCATTTTTGTAATCGAAATGAATTCATTACTGTTTTGAAATGAAATACAATTTTTCGTTTTAAAATATAAAACAAAAAAAAATTGTTCTTCATTTTTTAATCACCAAACGAAATGTTACATAAAACGAAGCAATCTGGTGGCGAAACGGAGTTTGCCGGGTTTGCTAGTACTAACTAAATATCATAAGCTCTTCGTACTGAAACGATTAACCCTTATCATGCGACTGTGAAGTCAAGGACATTCGTTTATAATATAATATACCATACTCTTATACTTAAGAAAATATATAGCTAGAAACCGCCAACCGATCAGCTCAATGAAGAGAACCCAGCAGAGAGGCAACAGCATGGAGCGAGGAGCAGCCGAAAGCACACCGAAAGAGAGAGAGACAGCACTAGGGCAACCACGCACCGAGAGAACGCACAGAGAGATCGCAATGAGGAGAACACAGCGCCGCTCTTGCAAAATAAGTCCCGTTGACCCAAAAACAGACATCGAACGGAGGCTTGGGATCGCTTCGCTTTGGCGAGAGCGAGGAGTTGAAATCGAGCAGCAGCAATGGACGGTCGAACAGCGCACCAGTGAAAAATTCTAAACCACGCGCCTGGAAAAAGTGACAAGCCAGGGCCTGCGACGGACATCACCACAGAAGAAAGCTTCGGATCATGGAGCAGCAAGGAAGGGAGCAACGACGCCGGACCCGCGAGTGAGCTGGCTGATGGCCATGATGAGGAAAAGGAGGAGATTAGGAGTGCGGTGGGCGTAGGTAAATTTACAGATAGGGATGCAAGCTGTAATAAATACAGAAAAATTACATTGACATAAAATTGTGCTTTTCTCTCTTCTACGCCGCGCGCATGGTCGGAGCCCCGACCATAGACCCATCTTTTCTCACTCTCCTCTCTTTCCATCTAGCCCTAATGCCCTCGCCCCGATCCTGGCAACAGGGGTATTACCCTGCTGGGGCCGGACGCGGGATGAATGTTGGTTATGCCACACTCCCCGCACCTTTTCCCCCTCCTCCCCACGGACTCGTGGTCCGCTTCGGCTTCAGCAACAGGGGCTTTAGCCTGCTGGAGTCGGGGTATGGCTGCGTTCCGGGTGAGCTCCACCTTCCTCTTTCACTCCGCTTTCACTCCTCAGGTCTCTTAGCAGTAGCGCCCCGTCCCAACACCGTCCCTGGGACCCGTACTCTGCTTCGATCCTAGCAACAGGGTATTTACCCTGCTGGGATTGAGGTTGGGGTGCGCTACCGGGAGCGGTGAGGATCAAGGTAGCTTTGCTCCATGTCCTACTCCTTAGCACGCTTCTCGAAGGTTCCGTCTCTGACGGGGCATCGATTTTCCCTATGTACACAATACGCCCTCCAGTCTCAGCAACTTACAAATAAGCTGCAGGTGACCCTGGGCAGACTGAGATATGTACCCCAGCCCAAGAACACTACCTTACATACATAGGCCATCTACATCTTTATTCTTAGCCGCCAAAATTTCTCGCCCACTCAACCATTCATTATTTTTGTAGTTTGAAATAATGTTTGGAAATACATTATTGCTAAGTTTGTCTTTTGATGAGACAAAATTACAGAAATTATTTGGAAATGATATCAATCCGCTCGATTTATCGACAGGTACTTGACCATTACCGAAAGTCAGAAATTACTCCGAGAAATCTTCATTAAGCAATGTAACTCTCATGTTTGTTGTCAGCTAAGTTCGTCCTTTGATGAGACAAAATTACAGAAATTATTTTGAAATGATATCAATCCGCTCGATTCATCGACAGGTACTTGACCATTACCGAAATTCAGCAATTGCTCCGAGAAATCTTCATTAAGCAATGTAACGCTCATGTTTGTTGTCAGCTACAGTTTCTTCACATAGATTCGACGATTTGAGGCAACCGTTTATTTCGTCGGCAGCCGTAGATCTTGGAATATTCGGTTAAGTGCTTCTAATGCACGTTTATGCGCCATTGTGCATTCTTCCCAGATGATGATTTTCGATGCCGATAAAACTTTGGCCATTGCTGATTGTTTTGCAATATTACACGTTGGTTCTTCAATATGAGCCGTAAGGCTTCTTACAATGTGGCTGCTATTCCAGAAGAAGCAACTGTAACCGCTATGTTGGATCTCGCACGAACAGTGGCTAAAACTACCGACATGAGGAATGTCTTACCAGTTCCACCAGGGTCATCTGGGAAATATAAACCATCATATTCATCCCCGATTGCCTTCATTAAAGTATCATAAACTTCCTTTTGTTGGGAATTCAACAGGGGTACATTCGTTTGAACTACTAAATCTAATTCTTGGTGATCATATTCACGTTCCCGTTCCAATTCTCGAGCACGATATGTTGGGAATATTACACCATCAACAGTCCGTAGTGTCTCAAATGACGTTGGCCCACTCACATTTACCAGCAACAACCGCAAATAGAAACATTCATCATTCTTTGTATACATACAACTGTATACATATGACCAAGAGCTTCAGTAGAACGCACATCCGGATACCCAGCATTCCAAGTATAATAACGTGTCAGCTCCTAGTCAAGTTCGTGCAAATGGATCGCTTTGGCAGATCGCAAAAAAACTGGTCAATGTGGTTGCTGAAAGTGTTTCAGCACGTTGCATAGCATTCGAAGTCGTGAAATATACTCGTTGACCATTCTTCAGATGCACCGCCAAATGCACAATAGTGCATTTGTAGATAGTGAATGCGAATTTACGCCAAATCGCTTCATTACAGTTCACATAACGACCAACTTGATATCGTGAAATTTAATTTTTGGTATTTGAGCCAAAAAACGCCATATCGCTGCCTTTCGTGACATATTTGCAAATATATTTTATGGACTTTACTGAATTGCAGTACTCAACGTTGCAATGTGTCTTGAACGTTTTAGAAATAAGTGGCGAATATGGAACAATCCAACTATTTAATTTTAATTTAATTTAATTTTATTTCCTGCTTTATCCTATCGCTACAAGTATAAACTTATTTTCATTGCGTTAGTCACTCGTATGTAGAGTAGTATACATATGTATATAATTCATTTTGGATGTTATTTACTTAAGCCTAATAATTAAACATTGAAATTTTGACAAAGTTATGTACTTAAAGCAAATACTTATATCCTAACATTTTATTTATTTATTTTATTTTTTTTAATATTAATTTTAATTCTTTTTATTTATTTTTATTTATTTATTTTTTTTTTTATACTTAATGATGAATTTTTGTTGTTTTTATTTTTATTGGTTTCCTAAATGCTCTTTAATTTTATTATGAAATTGAGTTGCGCTCCTAATGGATTTGATGTGATGAGGAAGACTGTTCCATAAGCGGATTGCATTAACAAAGAACTGCCTCTTCGAGCAAAGCGTTTGAGTTCGAGGGCATAAATAGTTGTTAGTTCTTTGTGATGTAGCAGGGTTAAGTTTGCAGTAAAGGTAAATCGGTTCTTGGGTCGTTACAATTTTATGAAAGTATACTAAAGTTCTAAAATCTATCCAAGTCGTCAAGCTAAGGTCAAGTATTTTATTTGTCAAGTGTGATACATGGTCGAAACGTCTTAAATTAAACACATATCGAACAATTGAATTAAAGGCTACTACTAGTGTGCGCATGTCGCGAGTATCACTATGTCCAAATATTTCAACACCATATAATAGAGTGGGGATGAGAATGACTTTAGAAATCAGAAGTCTTATTTCTTCTGGTAAAAATGTTTTAAACGCTGACAATTGGCGTAACAGACCATAGGTACGTCCTGTTGCCTTTGAAATGTGTTTGCTCCATGACAGTGTGCTGCTAAATGTTATGCCCAGGTTAACTGCATGGTCTTCATAGGAAATGGGTGCGTTGTCAATGTGTAGTTTCTCCAGATTTTTTGTGTTAATACTTTTTTTTAGCAATTACTAAACATTTTGACTTTTTAGGATTTATTTCCAAGCCATTCTCTTTTGCCCATTTCTCTATTATGGAAAGCATTTTGTTGCACGTACTGACACAAACATTTATTTCATTAACGGGACTGCTAACATAAATTTGGACGTCATCAGCATATAGATGTACTTCACATTCGACAACGAAATCCATTCTTTCCGCTAACCAAATAAGAATGTGTGCGTGCGGCAGGCCTCGCTTTTGCCATTCGATTGAATACAGCCAGAATCGAGTATCTCCGAGTATCACGCATAGTTTAACAATGAATTTTATCAGAAACCAAATTTTTTCCTGAATATACGTGCTGTGATGTCGTGTGTATCACTTGATGTTTGTCTGTGAAGCAGCAATTGAATAATTTCCATCCATTTTGGATTACTGGTAAAAGTAATAAAGAGATCTGGCCGACCATAATAACGAGCATATGTCATTGCATCTTGTGCATATTCATGCAAATGACTTTGACTACCAACGTACGTCGCCGGCAGAATAGTTAATCGAACAATATTAGCTGAATTTCCTTCAGTACTAACTGTGTTGATGTTACTGAAACGAGTTGTAAATTTGAAGTGTTTTATTCTCAAAACTTATGCACTATATGTATATAGGAAACTCTAACATAATTAAACTAAGACTAACGCTAAGAAAAGAAAAAATGTGCGGCACTTGTTCCCACGATCATCCTTGTCACTTGTCACTAGTTTGTGTGACTGTGCGACAAGTGTGTCGACAGATTCGGGTTCGACGCGACCCATGTAGATGACTTTATGGTCGAACCGATTCTAAATTTTCTCAAGTGGCCTCCTTCAAGTGGACTGTATTATTTATGGAGTGGCCTGTATCGTTCCTGTTCATGTTTATGAACATCTTGCCCGCGATCCGCTAGAGTTGAGATAGCTGCGGGTTTGTAGGCCTCCTTCAAGTGGACTGTATCATTTATGGGGTGGCCTTTATTGATTCCTGTTCATGGTTATGAACAGAGTTGAGATAGCTGCGGGTTTGTAGGCCTCCTTCAAGTGGACTGTATCATTTATGGGGTGGCCTTTATTGATTCCTGTTCATGGTTATGAACAGAGTTGAGATAGCTGCGGGTTTGTAGGCCTCCTTCAAGTGGACTGTATTTGTGTGCGGCGTGAACTGCTGAGGTGGCAAAATTCAATGCATTTTTTTAACGCTTTGGATAAATCCAATACACGAATTAGAGAGAATTTCGCATAGCTTTCAAAAATTAAAGTTTAAAAAGAATCGCACTTTTTGTTTAGGAGATATGAGCAATCAAAGTTGAAAATTATTTCCGTGTGCAAAAATGTATTCAACTTTTATTGAAGAACGCACCAAAACTAAAAAAGATAGATGAAAACGTTGTGCCACATAAGCCAATGGCAAACAACAGATTCGCGATCCTCAGTGTCCAAAATGAGGATCAGGATGAGGCTCAAACGGCAAAGGCGTCCAAAGTAAGGCCACCACCTATTTATGTACGGCAGGCGAATTGTGCTATGCTAGTTAAAAAAGTATCAGATAAAATTGGCGCAGACACATTTTATGTCACGCATATAAAAAGGGGTAACATAAATGAAACAAAAATACAAGTCAAAGACAAAGAAAACTATCGATCAGTGGTCAAATACCTCGAAAATGAAAAATTGAATTACTACACCTACCAACTTAAAAGAAGCAAAGGATTACAAGTGGTTATCAAAGAAATCGAACAAACAGTCCCAATAAATGAGATAATAGATGGACTTAACGATAACGGCTTCGAAGTCAAAATGGCTGTGAACATAATCAGGCAGGCTCCGGTTTTCACATTTACTTTGAGTTTTACTTTTCAGCAAAATGTATGACGCGCGTTGGAATCCACTTTTGTGAATTCGTTTACACTTTGTACTGTTAAGCGCGAAATTTACTGCTGTTATACCCACGCGTTAGTGCTAGCTCATACAAACATGTTTAACAGAGACTTATCGACAGCCAAATCGGGCTGCCACAGCTGTTCACAGCAATTAAGTTTTTATTTTTGCCCTGACCAATTTTAAAGATCCAATTTTGAGGTTGGTTTATTTATAAAAAGGGCAAAAGCTCAATTTCCCAGTTAATAGTGTCAAATTCATGTCAATGCATCAATAAGTCATCTATTTTTTTCCTTTTGCAATTGAGATTTGTTTAGTTGTATAAAAAGACGTTTACTTTTCATTTCGGCGAGGAATTCGTTGCCGTTTACAAAACGTAAAATTCATGTATTTCACGTGTGCGGGAGCGCCTAACTTTTCGTTTTGAAAAGTAAATCACATTTTTGGTGAAAGTGAAAACCGGAGCCTGCCTGAATTAATAGAAATAAAATTCCCCAGCCAATGTTCAAGGTAGATCTGACACCTGGCAGTATGCACATAAGTAAAAATGAAGTTCACCAAATCTACAAGCTTCAATATCTACTGCACCGTAGGATCACCGTTGAGGAACCGCACAAACGAAATGGACCCGTCCAATGCACAAATGCCAGGAATATGGACATACGAAAACTTATTGCACTCTACGGGCAGTCTGCGTTGTCTCATGGCGATATCTCATCTCACTGAGGCCTCTAATAATTTTTTTCTCATAAAAACCTCTTAATTCTTTTTCGGGAGGCTTCTGTTAACATTTGGATTCGATTGGTTTGGATTTGATCATCCAGTCGAGGAATTGTGAAATTTCAAATTGCAGCGTTTGCAGAATTCAGCTACAGCTGCAATACAAACGTTTGAAACCCAGGGATTTCTATGTGAAATCAAAGTTTGTTTATATTAAGGCAGGGTGGTCTGAGTGGCTTGATTGGAAACCGAAAATTGTTTACAGCATACTATGGGAAGCCAAAGATTGTTTATAGCATTCTTTGGGAAGCCAAAGACTGTTTATAAATTGGATAAGATTCTTATAGGAACGGGTACGTTAAGTTTCATGAGCATATTCGCAATCAAAATCTCCCCCTGGAGCTCCCACTCAAACAGAAATCGGTTTAAATGTGTTGTCTAAATATATCTTTCTGGAACGGAAATGGCATTTCACAGCACAAATGCGAGCTCTTGCAATTCCTCGCTCAACACGACATCGACGCCATGCTCATAAGAGAGACTCACCTAACAAATAAAAATTATTTTCACCTTGATGGTTATAACTTCTATGCGACCAATCATCCCGGTGGTAAGGCACATGGAGTTCTGGGGTTCTAATCAAGAATCGCATAAGTGATTATCCGTTGCCATCATTTGCTACACCTTATCTGCAGGCAACATCAATTCATATTGAAATTCAGAGCGGCTACATAAACCTATCCGCAGTATACTGCTCACCGCGCGTCTGCATTTCCGAATCAGAATTTATAAAATTCTTCGACCTATTAGGTGACCGATTCATAGCAGCTGGTAACTAAAATGCCAAGCACACCCATTGGGGATCTCGAAAACAACTATATAACGCTATAATAACGCTATAATAACGCCACGAAACAAACTAGACTTTATCTCTCCGGGCAAGCCTACATATTGGCCCACAGATCCAAAGAAGCAACCCGACTTGATTGATTTTGCAATCACACGAAGAGTGCTGCAAGCACAGATTAATGTAGAACACTTAACAGATCTATCATCTGATCACTCTCCCATTCTACTTCAACTTTACGATCATCCACAGCTTTCGGAACGCCCATACTTTCTAACATCTAGCAAAACAGATTGGCTTAAATAGCGGAAGTATATAAGCTCCCATAATGATGGCTTCCCAAACACTTACTCTAAAGAAGACATTGATAGCTCTTTTGAAGAATTAGTAACCGCAATGTCACTGGCGGCAAAACACTCTACACCAATATTAGCAGCTAATAAACTTTCCCACAACAGTCGTGTTTCTAGGCACATTGAAGTGCTGCTACGCGATAAAAGAAGGCTTCGGCAAAAGTGGCAAGCACACAGATCACCCGCCTCGAAAGAGCGGCTAAACATAGCCAACAACCTATTACGCAGAGCCCTAGAAGATGAAAGAAACCAAGCTGAAATATACTATATGGAGCAACTGTCCCCAACTAGCAAACGATTCCCACTGTAGAAAGCTAAATCTGGCGTATGTCCACCAATCAAGAGTGAACCACCGTTGCGTACAGAAACAGGAGAGTGGGCTCGATCGAAGCAATAAAGAGAAGGCAAATACATTTGCCATCCATCTGGAAAACGTCTTTAAACCACACCCAGCAACAAATAACTTTGTGCTCCTACTACCCAACAATCCCGAAGTTACTCCGCCCATCATATTCCAATCAGGAGAAGTCAAAAGGGTCATGTAGGACCGAATCTCAAAGAAAAAAAAGCTCCGGGCCACGATTTCATCTCCCCTAAAATGATCATAGAATTGCCTAACTGTGCAGTACATTTCCTCACCATGATATTCAATAACATGATGAAATGGGGCTATTATCCTCAAGAATGGAGGAAATCAGTCAACACCATGATCCATAAAGCCTGTAGTGGGCGCTTGTAGGAAGAATAGGAAAAGTAGTTTGTTTACAGTGCCTGAAAGTAGGCAATATCAGTCTCGGGCTAGTAGCCAGGTATAGGTATTGATGAATAGGAAATGTTGCATTATCATAGGTGACATGTCATTTAGAGGTAACGCCATATATGGGCGATGCTACGAAAGGGGTTAAAACGCAAAAAGAATTCCCCCACACTCTAGCGACCGCTCAGGGTGAATGGCGAAGGGTCTGGTCAAAGGAAGATCCGGAGAGCCCAGCTTTTTTTTGCGGTGGACTAGACCCAGTTTTCTTTCTCCTCGTGGCCTTCGAAGCATTCAGTTGTGGTGAGAAAAAAATTTGTCGTGAATTCAAAAGTGATACCAGAAAAGGTGCAAAACATAGTGAAAATCACCCAATAAAACTATTACTTTCCGAAGCATAGAAGTGAGTAACTGGCGTCGGCAGTCATAGTTGGCTATTATTGTTGAATATGTTTTTTTTTGTCTTCTCTTGGTGCGTTAGTACGGCCACGTTGCCGATACAGGCAGTGCCATCATCCCGTAACCAGTTTGCGCATAGGCTCAACGATCTGGAGAAAGTTCGAATAAAAGACAAAAATAGTCCAACCCAGGAAAGCTCCCTCGTATGTTTGTGGTGCCAGTTCCGACAGGGTAAATATGTTATTTTCCGTAACGGTGCGGGACCAACTCTTATGGATATTTTCCATTTCCTTACTTTTAAATCAAAAATTAGACTCGGCACCTAGTTTGGAGTTTAAATATACTGGCCAAATCGCATCGTAAGGAAAAACAGCTGGAACCAAAGCTTTAAGACCCCAACCACAACCAGCTGATCCACAAATGTATGGGCAGTGAACTTTTGCTGTGCGTGTCGAAGACAGGCGGCTGCTCTGACGTAGATAGGCGAATTGACTTAGTGGCAGTTATGTGGGTTTGAACCTGGCCAAGAGAATAGGCGTTTCCCATAAACAGTTGTGTTCCGGGTCAGTGCGAAGTACCGCAAATGTTCATGTGATGAGGCACCCTCGGTACACGTGCGAACCTAACCTCTCGGCGACTCTTAGCGATACCGGCATATGCTGAAGCCTCTTTTGGACCGCCGTCGGCCAAAAACCTGCCGGATGATTCGGCTTAGAATTAATTAAGTTGCCTGTTTAGTTGGTATTAATGCTTGTTTTCTGTAAATTGAAAATTGGTGTGCTAGTTGCCTGGGCAGACTAACTGGTGAAAGCACATACGAAGGGAGGCTCACACATGCATACACATCGTCGACACCAACCGTGGCAGAGTTATTTAATATAGAGGCCTGCATTCCTTTGACCCTCGCAGTAATTCCGTTTCGTTGTCTAGGGTAAAACAAGTGTTCAAAGGCATAATGTAATGAAACACAAAACAAATTTAAAATTAGTTTGAAAGTGGCTTTAAAAGTTCGAGCTTGAAAGCGCCCCCGCGACAGTTTCGTAACAGTGAGCTACGGCCATGCAGCATCCGTTGCGCATATTTGTTTTTGTTGGTTTTTGATTTCAGATAAAAGCGTCATTATCGCACACACACAGTGATCCCCTCAGCTACGAAAGATCTTTCGGCGCGGGAGCGAACATGCAAACCAACACACTGTAAGTGAGCTTTCTTTATTACATTTATCTGCGTATGTAAGGCCCGCGATCGCCGCCAAAAGCTTCCCCTTTTGCTAGCGCTGTCCGTGGGTCGTTGACCTCAAACTTTTAAAGTAGCCACAGCTGATTTAATTGCATTTAATAATTTCCGATGGCCGTTGCAGTTGGCTGTCGCTTAACGTTCGAATAATGCACTATAATTTTATATTTCTAATTAGTGAAAAATAATTAATTTATACCGCACTATATCGAAGTGTATGTAGTCCGCAAATATCAATACTTATATCCTTATATTACTATACATAAATACCTTAAGTATATATCTATATATCTCTCTCGATAGGTTACTTATGCTGGGCTTTGTGCTGTTTTGTTTCGTATTCCTTTTTATTTTAAGTTTTGTCTAGACTGAGTTATAATTGAGTTAGTTGTTAATAAATCGTTTGTTAATTTGAATATGTACTAAAAAGTACGTTCTTTGGGGAACCATGCTGCAGTGGAACGAATTAGATTAGCCGATACCGGACCTCCCAGGGATTCTCTGATAATATATTTTGGCTCTGCAGGATCATGGTGGGGTGGGCGTGGCTCAAATCAGTGCCAGCAAAACGGAGAGGTCCGAAGCGTCGGTGGATCCCTATTTTTTTCTCTTTCCTTTTGTTGTTTATCTACTGTACTGTCTAGTGCCCTGGATTTTATACGTTTCCTTTCCCTGTCTTTCCTCCATCCTCCCTATCCCTTAAAAACAGTACGCGATTTTAATAAAATAGTAATGTATAGGACCGAAGTACCCAACTGGAAGGTTTCCAAACCAAGAACTGCTCCTGTTGCGTTGTGATACCCATATCCGACCAGAGACTAGCCGTAGGAGCAAGCGCGTACTCCTTCCAAAGTTGTCGACCATCCACTTCATTGCCCGAAGATTCTCTTCGTTACTCGTTACAAGCCGGAAAAGACAAGTCCAAACCATCATCGTATAGACCCATCAGTCTGCTGCCTTGCCTATCAAAGATTTTTGAAAAGCTACTCCTGAATCGTATCCAACAACACCTAAACAACAACGGTACCATCCCGATGCACCAATTTGGATTTCGGGAAAAACATGGAACCATTGAACAAGTAAACCGTATAACGTCTGAGATAAGAAATGCATTTGAAAGACGAGAGTACTCCTCCGCTGTTTTTCTGGATGTTGCCCAGGATGTTACGGCTCCGAGCTATGGGGAAATGCTTGCGCTAGTAATTTAGAAATAATCCAGAGAGCTCAATCGAAGATACTATGAACTATCACTGGGGCGCCATGGTACATACGGAATGAAAATATCCATAAAGACTTAAATGTAGGATTAGTTAAAGATGAAATTGCCAAGGTGAAAGCAAAGTATCAGGTCAAGCTACAGGCCCACCCTAATAGACTTGCGCAGTCCTTAACTTGGCTTACTAGCCATACACGACTCCGGCGAAGAGACCTCCCCACCCAGCAATAATACTTAGTTAGGGACGTACTCTAAATAATTAAGTGAAATTAATTAAAAAAATGTATTGGATTATGATTTGCATACTTGTCGTCAGTCTCTCATAGAGAAGATTCAATAAATAAAATAATATAAAAAAAAAAAACTTTTATTGACATACTGCATCTTTCAGGTAGAATAAAAAGTAAACTGTGTGAGGTATTATTTTGTTTTTGGTATCATTTACTAGTGTGAGATCCTATTTCAGGCTGGGATATGCTTCAGTCCTGTCCAGGGTCCGCTACAAAAAATTTGGTAGTGTTGGGAACTTTAAAGTCCTTGACTCGCCTTGTACCGAAGTGAGAGAGTAAAGGAGGGCTGGAGAAATCGTCGACTTTTTACTATAAACTAGCAAACCCGGCAAACTCCGTTTCGCCACCAGATTGCTTCGTTTTATGTAACATTTCGTTTGGTGATTAAAAAATGAAGAACAATTTTTTTTGTTTTATATTTTAAAACGAAAAATTGTATTTCATTTCAAAACAGTAATGAATTCATTTCGATTACAAAAATGAAATGTTATTAAGTCGAAGCGTTATGCGTGTTCGGAAATTATCCGTTTCATTGAAGTGCTCTTTGGTAAACCACATTTTTTGTTTTTTGGTCTGACGTTAACACAAACAAAGCAGATGGTTTCCCAACTCGTGAACACGCAACGTATAACTGCCCATGTGAAAAACAATGATTTTCTAAATTTATTCCGCAAACACTAAGCGATTTGCCTTGCGACTTGTTAATTGTCATTGCGAACGCAAGGCGAACTGGAAATTGCAATCGTTTGAAGTCAAACGGAAGATTAGTCGGAATCATTGGTATTCGAGGAATACATACATTTTCACCTGCGTACTTTCCGCTAATAATGGTTGCCTCAATCAAATTCGGCATAAGTCTTTTTACCGAAAGTCGAGTACCGTTGCAAAGTCGCGGTGGATTCAAATTACGCAATATCATAATAACTGTGCTAACTTTAAGTTGCAAGTTATGTGGTGGAAATCCTGGTAACTCCAGAGAGTTCAAAAACTCTGTTGGATAATTTACTACATCATCGGGATTTGTTATGGAATCAACGGATTTGTATGTCACCAAATCGCCAGCAATTTTTGATTGAATTGTGAAATTCAGTGCGTGTACATCATTATTCTTTGCGGCAAGAATTGCTCGTTGTCTTAACCAAGCATAATTCTGATAATTCTCACTAATGTTTGGGAAAACATTTTCAATAAGAGCTAATTGAGAGTCTACAAATCGGCAAAAGTCGTTTGTAAGAGTAAATAATCCAGATGTCGCATCAACTGGGACTTTTCCATTTCCAACAGCTAACAATTGTTTGGAAAATTGTGCAGCACTTTGATCATTTTGAAGTTGAACTCTCATATTAGTTGTTAGCGATAATGTTTTTACGTTATTCCATAAAGGTGATGCCTTCAGGCAAGCATTCAATTCATCTGCAGGCGTTCCACGGGGAATTACTGGCAACGTCTGCCTGAAATCGCCTGCCAATAATATCATCAAGCCGCCAAAGATGTTGTTATTTCGCCGAAGATCCTTCAGTGTGAAGTTAAGTGCTTCAAGTGATTTCTTATGTGCCATTGTGCACTCATCCCAAACAATGAGCTTGCATTGCATCAACAATTTTCCCATTGCACTGGATCGGGAAATATTGCATGTTGGAGTATCAATTGTGTTTAAATTGAGTGGCAACCTAAGCGCAGAATGTGCAGTACGACCGCCATCTAGAAGAGTCGCCGCAATTCCGGATGATGCTAACGCCAAAGCTATGTCACATCTTGATCGAATAGTGGCCAAAATCAATGAAATGACAAATGTTTTCCCTGTTCCTCCAGGTGCGTCCAGGAAGAATAGACCACCAGTATTATTGTCCACCGCGTGCATTAATGTTTCGTATACTTGCTTTTGCTGTTCATTCAGCAAAGGCACATTATTTCGAACGAATTCCTGCAATGTATCAACATTGTATTGCAGCTCTCGATTTAATTCTTGGTTGAATGCATCGTGCATCGATCGATTTGGCGCAATCATTCCTACTTCAATCAGTAGCTTGTTTGCAATAGTCAAGCATTGATCCTCAATCAGAATCAATCCTTCATTATAGATTTCATCGGTTATTTGGATGTCAGGATTATTCGTTTGAATGCGCAAGCGATGCAAGTTATCTTCACATATGTCGCCTTTGTATTTGTTCCATAACTGAATTGGTTGTGAAGGAAAACATGTGGTGATGATAATTGCGAACAGCGTTCGTATTTGGTACGCATTTGATGAAACAACTGAATCCGCAAGCGTTAAATCTCAATGAGAATCGTTCTCCAGCAAACCCAATAGTTGACATGCTTCTCTATATGTTTGGCATTGGTGGCCATTCACAGTTTTCAAATGCGCGAATGATTTTGGTCCACGTACATTTACCAACAGCAGTCGCAAATAAAAACATTCATCATTTCTAGGATGAACAGTATACATGCGACCTAGTGCATCAGTGGAAAACACCTGTGGCCAATCTGGAACTGGGGTTCGTTGTTTGCGACGTTGGAATTTCTTTGTTGATTGATTCCAAGTGTAATACTTGGGCATTTCAACATACATCAGCGTCGCTGCGAATGGATCTGCTTCACACATTGCAAAGAAGCTAGTTAATGTTGTCGATGGTGGTCTCTCAGCTCGTTGTGCCGCATTAGCCTCATTGAAGTAAACTCTTTGGCCATTTTCCAAATGCACTGCTAAATGTACAACTGTGGGATATCTTTCATGAATTTTAAATGACAATAATCGCCACAGTGCTTCATTAGTACTGATGTATCTGCCCATTTGGAAGTTGCTGATTTCGTCATTCGTATTTTCCGACGCAATACCAAACACAGCCATGTCGCTGCCTTTTGTGACGTACTTGCACAAATATTTGATTGATTTGGCCGAATGACAACTCTCAACGTTTGCATGTGTTTTGAAAATTCGTGATAGCAGCGGGCAATATGGGACAATGAATTCATTTCCGATCTCAATCTCTTGATTTTGAACTTTAACTTTTATAGTTCGACCATTATCTTCTTTTGAACGCCGACGATAAACTGGATATCCATCATTCCCTGTGACTGTTTCAGCAACTAACGGTCGCGGATATCGTTTTGTGCACTTTCCATCAGCCATGCAAGGCGATAATGGATTTAATGCACCGCACGGTCCATGCACCATCTGTGTCGTCACAATGTCGTGTAGATGGGGATCAGTGACTGGATCAGGAATTTCAGCTGATATGATGTCATCCACTTCATTTGAATGTAATTTGTTCAGCAACCAAATTAGGATATGAGCATGCGGTAGTCCACGCTTCTGCCATTCCACCGAATACATATAACAACGTGTGTCACCAAAAACTCGATACTTAGTAAGCACATCCATCATAACCTTGAGTTTTTGCTGAAATACTCTGGCGATTATGTAATGGCGATCTTGCGGTTTTTGGCCCGGTTCCAACTCACGTTCAATTTCCGTCCACTTCGGATTGCATGTGAACGTAATAAATAAATCCGGAGTTCCATAATTTCGCACGTACGTCATAGCGTCTTGAGCGTATTCGTGCATGTGGCGTGGGCTTCCGATATAAGATGATGGGAGAATCGTCAGACGTCCAATATTCTGAACATCACCATCTGAATGAATAGCATCACGCAAGTGTATATAGTCCTCAGATCGTAGCTTTGCCTGATTGAATCGGATAAACGCTAAACGTTCTGTCTCGACTTTAACATACATGTCGACAGCGAATTGCTGGAATAGCCGACGGCACTTTAGAATGACATTCTCCTCATGTGTACGAATCATCATACTATACGCATAGTAATTCATTGCGCTTAGATTTTTATTCGTTGATACGCCTGAAAATGCAAAATTAAATGAATTGTTAATGGAATGTATGAATATTGTACCTGTAATTGGATCGACCATCTTCAACGTGATGTCGTATCCGTCTTGCCCTTGCCAATAAATGATTGGATATTGAAACGCATCGTACAAACGATGTGTCTCGTTTACACGATGCATGATATTGCTTCTTCGCTGAACGACAATGTCTCGCGATTTAGTTTGATCGCCAACAATAATTGCAGCAACATCATTAACGGTGGGTGCATTGAATCTTCGCACATGTTCACCTGTTGGGGTACAATCCGCTTTTATGACAAATTTGTGCGTATCCGATGGCATTCGTTCCAATGCTGTTTTGAACATATTAACCACAGCATTATTAGCGTGAAAAAATTCTTGCAACTGTTCAATAATTCGTCTCTTAAACTGTTGTGTTCCCTGTATATTGCACCGCACATTCAGCTGATCCACCATCGACGAAATGAAATATATTTGCAGAAATTGATGCGGTTCATCTGGTGTTGGCACCATTGAACCATGCAAATGATATATTTGTCCTTGTATCTGTAATTGCAAACAATCATTTGTTGAAGAATACGGTGTAACTTCTGATCGTGTGATGGTGTAGTGTGTGGTGTATATGTAGTTGTTACGTGTTGCAATTCATTTTGTTTGTGTTAGTGATTGGTTATGTGTGTTGTATCTTTTACCTTGCAAGTCGGCATGAAGCCGCCTTCTCGAATGATATTAGCTCCAAAGGAAGTCATGCGAAAGCAGTTATTATATTCAAGGATGTGTTGAAGAAAATGGCTGGAATCGGGATCACTTCCATCGAACAATGGTTTCAGTGGCTGTGGTGGTGTAAGTAATGGATCCAGTTTGACTTTTCCACTTGCGCAGCACAATCCAGCCGTTTCTCTTTTGAACTTTAACGCATTGCAATATCGACATATATTCGTCATTGGTCCAATATCTAAATTTTCATCATCACTGTAGTTCGCAGTGGGATCATATTGGAATGCCAAGCGATTGTATGATGACAATGATCTTCTTGTCCTCACGCGCTGTCCCAATCGGGAATTTTCTCTTATTATATTTTGTCTTTCTTCTCTTAAGTTCTGTGAATACACTTGTTGCTGGCTTGCATGTCTTGTGCGGCGTCCGATGTTCGCACGTCGTTCTGTAGGCATTTTGGACTGTGGACAGAGTGGTGAATTTAACCTCAAAAGCACGATCCACATAATTTACACAGTTCAACTTACCACCTTAAAGACAAAGGCCTGCTGTTGAAATTGAATACAAATTTTCACAATACACGTGATTGATTTGGTGGTTTCCAATTGAAATGTGAGGAAACGAATAACTTTTTTTTAAAATTTCGTTTTCACACTGAGCACAATACCGGTTTGTCACATGAAATTAACTGAGCAGAGAACAATGAGTAGCTGTCAAACAATGTATCACGCACCGGCGCCTACTTAAAATATTGGTTTGTAGTACATGCTATGTATCAGAGATGGCGCTGTATTGTTGTATATAGTAGATAATACAAATACATTTTCCGGCTTTTCTGTTGAAATTTTTCGTGAATTTTCTTTGCTATAAACCTCACGGAGCCCAAGACCTTTCCAACGAATGCAAAACCGTGGAAATCGGTTCGTGCGTTCTGGAGTGATGGCGTCAGTAAGGAAACCCGACTTATTTTTATATAGTAGAAAGAATAATGACTGTTGTTTTGAGTTTTCTGTTTGTAATATTTAATTCACTTTATTCGTCGTTTTGTTTACGTTTGTCTGTAGTAACGGGAAGCGTTGGCTGGTGGACTGCCGAGTGGGGTATCTTGGCTGGTGAATTACCCAGGTATGGTCTCTGGGTTTCTGGCTGATGAACTGCCCCTTATTCGGCCGAGCTTGCCCTTTTTAAGCAGCGGCTGGTTGCGAAGGCGACACTGTGGTCTCCCATGGAGTGTCCGGTAACCAAGAATATTTTCCGCTGACGTGCTAACTTATTACTATTGGGCAATATTCGCACGCTTAAGTGCTAACAATGCTGAGTAAGATATGCTTATTGGTAAACAATGTAATTCCTTTTTTTCTTATGTAAGCGGTCACTGTCCCGGCTGGTTACGAAATATCGTAAGCGAGGGACAGACCGAGAATACGCGCTGGTTTTGGCTCGAGTTACAATGTTGGAAGGGGAAAGCTAGAATTTCCGGTGGCATGATTTGATTGCGAAATAATGCAATGACATTTCTTTTTGGTCAAGCTAGTGCTGTCCCTTCCTGTTGCGAAATAGTGCAAGAGGTATGGAGACGTAGCTGATCGAGCAGATATCATTGCGACATAACGCAGTGGATGGGGGAGCTAGACTTGTTCTTGAGTATAAGCGCTGATTGCGCGGCACGTGGGGAGTGCATTGTTTTAGTAAGGGGTAAGATTTTGGCTCTTAGATCGAAAGCGCTGACGGCGCGGCACGTGGAGAGTGCATTGGGCTTGTGGAAGGGGAAATATTGTTCTTAAGTTCTAAGCGCTGACTGCGCGGCACGTGGAGAGTACATTGGGCTTGTGGAAGTGGCGAGGTGTCTGTGCTTAGCAAATTGTGATGAACCATGGCCGAAGCCATGGTTCGTTAAACCCCCCCCCCTTTCTTCCGGGTGGATGTGAATCAGGCTGGTGCTGGCAAGAGCGTTGAACCTGTGTTCTAGTTAGCTCTAGTTTTTCCATGGGCGAGTGCGATTGGAGTGCTGTTGGGGTTTCGTCATCCATATTGATGCTTGATTGGTCGATTATCCCATATGAAGATGTTTTGCTCGGCGATGTCTGATGTCCTGGGTAGATTAGCAAGCTTTGGTAGTTCTACATAATGGTATTCTCGGATCTGCGGTGCTATGTCGGGTGGCCATGGATCCGTGGGCTGTTCTGGTTCGTCTTCGGCTGGTTCGGTGGGTTCGGGGTTAAAGGTTTGATTCGAGTCTTTCGGCAGGATGGTTGTGTCGAATGCGCTGGGCGGTTCAATACTCCGGTAGTAATCGCTTCTGTGGGCGATGATCGGTGTGTCGTTGGTGATGGGTGGAGAAATTTCGTGTCTCTGATGAAATCCTTGGGTTACATTGTCTCCAGACTGGTGCATGAACAGGTGAGTCTCGATGACGCCTCTTGTGTTTGTCCAACGACTGGCTCGGGTGACGAAGATCTCGGACGTGGCTCTAGGAATGGCTTGGTGCATGGCGCTGGCAGTCATGTCAGTACCCGGAAGGCACTCCATCGTGTGGGCGAGGATCGGTGTGGCGTCGGCCCGGGGTGCGTCAGGCAGGCGATCAGAGTTTCTGGGAATCATCGTCCTGGGCTCCGTGTCCTGGCAGAGAGGCGCTCAAGGACCTCCCCACCCAGCAATAATACTTAGTTAGGGACGTACTCTAAATAATTAAGTGAAATTAATTAAAAAAATTTATTGGATTATGATTTGCATACTTGTCGTCAGTCTCTCATAGAGAAGATTCAATAAATAAAATAATATAAAAAAAAAAAACTTTTATTGACATACTGCATCTTTCAGGTAGAATAAAAAGTAAACTGTGTGAGGTATTATTTTGTTTTTGGTATCATTTACTAGTGTGAGATCCTATTTCAGGCTGGGATATGCTTCAGTCCTGTCCAGGGTCCGCTACAAAAAATTTGGTAGTGTTGGGAACTTTAAAGTCCTTGACTCGCCTTGTACCGAAGTGAGAGAGTAAAGGAGGGCTGGAGAAATCGTCGACTTTTTACTATTAAGAATGACTGTTGTTTTGAGTTTTCTGTTTGTAATATTTAATTCACTTTATTCGTCGTTTTGTTTACGTTTGTCTGTAGTAACGGGAAGCGTTGGCTGGTGGACTGCCGAGTGGGGTATCTTGGCTGGTGAATTACCCAGGTATGGTCTCTGGGTTTCTGGCTGATGAACTGCCCCTTATTCGGCCGAGCTTGCCCTTTTTAAGCAGCGGCTGGTTGCGAAGGCGACACTGTGGTCTCCCATGGAGTGTCCGGTAACCAAGAATATTTTCCGCTGACGTGCTAACTTATTACTATTGGGCAATATTCGCACGCTTAAGTGCTAACAATGCTGAGTAAGACATGCTTATTGGTAAACAATGTAATTCCTTTTTTTCTTATGTAAGCGGTCACTGTCCCGGCTGGTTACGAAATATCGTAAGCGAGGGACAGACCGAGAATACGCGCTGGTTTTGGCCCGAGTTACAATGTTGGAAGGGGAAAGCTAGAATTTCCGGTGGCATGATTTGATTGCGAAATAATGCAATGACATTTCTTTTTGGTCAAGCTAGTGCTGTCTCTTCCTGTTGCGAAATAGTGCAAGAGGTAGGGAGACGTAGCTGATCGAGCAGATATCATTGCGACATAACGCAGTGGATGGGGGAGCTAGACTTGTTCTTGAGTATAAGCGCTGATTGCGCGGCACGTGGGGAGTGCATTGTTTTAGTAAGGGGTAAGATTTTGGCTCTTAGACCGAAAGCGCTGACGGCGCGGCACGTGGAGAGTGCATTGGGCTTGTGGAAGGGGAAATATTGTTCTTAAGTTCTAAGCGCTGACTGCGCGGCACGTGGAGAGTACATTGGGCTTGTGGAAGTGGCGAGGTGTCTGTGCTTAGCAAATTGTGATGAACCATGGCCGAAGCCATGGTTCGTTAAACCCCCCCCCCCCTTTCTTCCGGGTGGATGTGAATCAGGCTGGTGCTGGCAAGAGCGTTGAACCTGTGTTCTAGTTAGCTCTAGTTTTTCCATGGGCGAGTGCGATTGGAGTGCTGTTGGGGTTTCGTCATCCATATTGATGCTTGATTGGTCGATTATCCCATATGAAGATGTTTTGCTCGGCGATGTCTGATGTCCTGGGTAGATTAGCAAGCTTTGGTAGTTCTACATAATGGTATTCTCGGATCTGCGGTGCTATGTCGGGTGGCCATGGATCCGTGGGCTGTTCTGGTTCGTCTTCGGCTGGTTCGGTGGGTTCGGGGTTAAAGGTTTGATTCGAGTCTTTCGGCAGGATGGTTGTGTCGAATGCGCTGGGCGGTTCAATACTCCGGTAGTAATCGCTTCTGTGGGCGATGATCGGTGTGTCGTTGGTGATGGGTGGAGAAATTTCGTGTCTCTGATGAAATCCTTGGGTTACATTGTCTCCAGACTGGTGCATGAACAGGTGAGTCTCGATGACGCCTCTTGTGTTTGTCCAACGACTGGCTCGGGTGACGAAGATCTCGGACGTGGCTCTAGGAATGGCTTGGTGCATGGCGCTGGCAGTCATGTCAGTACCCGGAAGGCACTCCATCGTGTGGGCGAGGATCGGTGTGGCGTCGGCCCGGGGTGCGTCAGGCAGGCGATCAGCGTTTCTGGGAATCATCGTCCTGGGCTCCGTGTCCTGGCAGAGAGGCGCTGTGGAGATTAGCTCGATGATTGGCCCCGACCAGCGTGGGGTCAGCGTGGCTGTTTCCCGTATTGCTGGGCTGTCGCATGGCGGCTGGCGTTGTCGTTACCCTTGTGTGTTGGTGGCGGCTGGTGCTGAGGGTGTCCTTGAGCCCAAGTGTTCCTGTGGTCTTGTGTTTGCCTGTTTTGCACCTGGGCTTCCTGTGTCGAGCGCTAGATGCAAGTGTGTGTTTCTCAAGGGTGAGATCCTCCGCGCGTTGGGAAGGGTATTCTCTGTCGGTGGCCTAGGACGCGATTGCTCCGTAGGGCCCGTGGCACTCGTTTTCCCGATTGCTCGTTTTCTGTTGGCTGGTGCTGGCTTCGGATTTGTGTTCTCCGTTATGGGCCAATTCTTCGCGTTTGCTTCTATTGGTTTGGGTGTCAGGTGTTGCGTTGTATCATTGGGTGTTGTATGCATTGTGGTATGTCGTGAACCGTAGGTTCGTTGCGATTTGTTCGGGTTTCTTGTGTCGGGGTTCGGTGTCTTCTACGTGGATGGTAGTGAGCACGGGTTCAGTGGGCATGGGACGGCGGTCTCGTAGCTGTAGCAGCGTGGTGCCCTATTGGATCGTCGTTTCGGTGGCATATAGGAAGTCCATACCGAGAATTACAATCGACACCGGGGCATCCAGATCGGAGGAGGCGTCGTTCCCGGCTGATCCCGTGTCAGTGTGGGACGCATGTCGTTTCCCGACGGGTGTTGGCGGCAGCAATCGACGGTTCGTGTGCCGCGTTTGCCACATTCCCAGCAGAATAGTATGGAAGGATTTTGGCAGTCGTATGCCGCATGACCGGCTTCACCACACCTGCGACAGGCTGCGCGTGGGTTGGCAATGGGGTTCGTGATCAGGCGATTAGCGATTTCAGGATTCATTGTACTGGTGGGATAAGCTGGCGGTCTCCCTGATGCGTCTCCCGACTCCCAGTGGGGTCTCTGGAATGGCGTCCGGTTCGAGTCACCGCTCCTTTGCTCTGTAGCTGGCCTTGCGTAGTTTGGCATGTTCCGCGGGGGTGCAAGAAAGGTCGGGATGGCCCGCTCTTGGATACTCTCGAGCTCTGTGGCCAACAGTGTAAGCTGTGACAAGCTTTGCAGTTCATGTCGCCGTACGTACATCTGGTAGGCTGGCAGGGCGTTGTCGTAGATCCTGTTCAGCTCCTTGGTGGCATCGTACGCGGCGTGGTGCATAAGTAGCCGTATCTCGATGAGGTAGTCTTTGAATAATTCTCTACCGTTTGTTTGCGGGCTCGGATCTGATCTTCTAATTGTTGAAAATATCGTGGCGGCAAGAAGAAAGAAAAAAATTCTTGACAGAAATATGCCCAACAGCTGCCCTGCAATTGGCTGGTGCGGTACCAGCGACTGGCCCGATCAGGAAGTAGTTCTGCCATGGCCCTAGGCAGCTGATTTGTGTCCACTCCATATGAAAGGGCACGTTCTTCGAGCAGCTCTAGGAATGACAGCGGGTCATCTTGCCCGTCGAATCTGATTCCCCATTTCCGAATGCGTTCTGCTATGGGTGCGATGTGGCTATGATGGTGCCCATCCAGATGTGGGCCGACGATTGGCACGATCCTCTGCATGGGGGATCGACTGGTCTCAGTCATGGGAGGCCTTGGGAATTCGGCGGCTGTCACGACGACGGGTGGGGCTGGCGTGCTGTATATGGCTTCGGGTACTTGTAATTCTGCCCTGGCGTCCATTCTATTCTTCTCTGAGGGTCCAGGCGTGGTTGGCATGGGTGACCGGGAGCGAGGTACTGCTTTGGCGAAGTGCTGCTCAAGGTCTCCTAGTCGAGCCCAGGCATCCTGCGATAGTGACCCGGCGACTAAAGTGGCAAATCTCCTGCGTCGGTCAACGACTGTTCCTTCATTACCGAATCCAAACTCCTCAGAGAGAGCTTTGTGAATCCAGCCGGTGGAGACCCCTGGATTGGAGAGGTATCCCGCCGGGTATAAATCGGCGATTGGTTCGGCGATTGGGATCCTGTAGCCATCCATGGTAAATTTCTATATTCTTTGGCACTTGACTTACTTGTTTTTGTTTCACTTTCTCACTTTTGTTCGACGCGTATACTTGTTTGGATTTCACGGGGCACGTTTATAGGTCTCGCGGTTATTGGTCCTCGCTACCTTGTCCTCTTTTGGTGGCCGTGGGTCTTTAGTCCATGAAGTTTAGTTTTCCAAAAAGTCCTTTGAAGTCCCTGCCGCGCCGTCAGCGCTTAGTAGTTCAGAGCAACACCTCGCCCCTTCCACAAGCCCAATGCACTCTCCACGTGCCGCGCCATCAGCGCTTTCGATCTAAGAGCCAAAATCTTACCCCTTACTAAAACAATGCACTCCCCACGTGCCGCGCAATCAGCGCTTATACTCAAGAACAAGTCTAGCTCCCCCATCCACTGCGTTATGTCGCAATGATATCTGCTCGATCAGCTACGTCTCCCTACCTCTTGCACTATTTCGCAACAGGAAGGGACAGCACTAGCTTGACCAAAAAGAAATGTCATTGCATTATTTCGCAATCAAATCATGCCACCGGAAATTCTAGCTTTCCCCTTCCAACATTGTAACTCGAGCCAAAACCAGCGCGTATTCTCGGTCTGTCCCTCGCTTACGATATTTCGTAACCAGCCGGGACAGTGACCGCTTACATAAGAAAAAAAGGAATTACATTGTTTACCAATAAGCATATCTTACTCAGCATTGTTAGCACTTAAGCGTGCGAATATTGCCCAATAGTAATAAGTTAGCACGTCAGCGGAAAATATTCTTGGTTACCGGACACTCCATGGGAGACCACAGTGTCGCCTTCGCAACCAGCCGCTGCTTAAAAAGGGCAAGCTCGGCCGAATAAGGGGCAGTTCATCAGCCAGAAACCCAGAGACCATACCTGGGTAATTCACCAGCCAAGATACCCCACTCGGCAGTCCACCAGCCAACGCTTCCCGTTACTACAGACAAACGTATACAAAACGACGAATAAAGTGAATTAAAAACTAGTACTACAACACTACAAATTTTTTTTAGCGGACCCTGGACAGGACTGAAGCATATCCTAGCCTGAAATAAGATCTCACACTATTGTAGAACCATGTACTTTTTTAGACTAAATTTTGAAAGTTTTTTCTTATAAGCAAATTTTATTTTATGAAGATATCTTGATTCTTTCGGAAGTTATTAATTTAGCAAGCTGAAATGGCCAAAGCGATAAAACTACACGGCGACGGTAACAACAAGGTAACAATATAAGGCAGCGCCCAAGCCCATGGAAAGGAGTAAAGCTCTAGCCTTCGACCAGGACAGTGAAAAAAATAAAGCTCTAGCTTTCAACCGAAACTTTTCAACCAAACACTCTGATCATAAGTCCTTCGTATGAAACCAAGGATCCTTCCGCAGGATCAATCACCTAGTATCGCGCCACGAATCCTGATAAAGGATCATAAGTCCTTAAAGCTAAATCAGACATCCTTCCGCAGGATCACCCGCCTTGTGCTGCGCCGTGCAACTCTCGTTGTAAAGCGTCGCGTCTTCTTTCAAGGAGCACCGATCCCTAGTGCTGTGCCCGTAGCCCTTGCTAAGGACCACCGATTCCTAGCACCGTGCCGTGCACCCGTGTCCAGGAGGAGTACCAATTCGCACGCACCCATCCCTGCACGCAAGGACCCGAAAGGAGAAATATGGGCTCGCGCTGCATATTCTACTGCCGAAAGGACGAGCTACAAGGAGTGGCCCGAAAATTTGGACTCGAGGCTACCGGAACAGTGGATAAGCTCCGAAGCAGGATCGCCGGGTTTATTTCACGCGGCAGCCATTCCGAGGAAGTTCAGGCAAGGATAGCTGAGTTGGACACCCACTTCTGCAGTATCCTCAGCCCCAGGGACACACGGAGAATCGCAACGTGTCCGGGACCAGAGACGCGAGCAAAGGAGGATGGAGGCAGGAATAAGAAGCAGCTCTTGTTGTTAATCTCTGAGCCAGCCAGCAGCCAGCCCGACAGGCAGGTCCTAAATCTCCAGGTCACCCCATGACCCTCAGGACACCCCCAGGACGAGGAACGGAGGCCTCAGAGCCACCTCCCACTGACGAAAACCTCCAGAAAGGCCCAGTTCTGGAACCACCACAATGGGTAATTCCCGAGTTTCCCACCACGAGCCAAGGATTGGGCAACAGTGCCACTGGACCCCGGGACACGACAGCTGAGCCACAGGCTGACCATGGTAACCACCAGCAGCCCAACCGCCAGGAGCCACCCCAAGTGGCCGTAGCTGAACCATGCAGTATGCCTCGAAGACGAGGACCAAGCACCACCGGAACCCGCCCCACCGGCGGTCAGCCATCAATCGTCGACAGCCACTACTAACCTGGTCTGTTCCAGGGACAGCGGGCCTCCCACTCAGAAGGCGAGGTGTCATATTCCCTGCTGTCAGACAAGCTCAGGAAATGGGGGCTCACGTTCAATGGCCATACGGACCCTGGACAGATTTCCGGAAGGGATTCTTGGAGTTTTTCTTGCCGCCCCGATACTTTCAACGCTGAGAGGACACCATCCAGAGGCGGGAGCAGCGGCCCAAGGAGTCCTTCCGGGACTACCTGATCGAGCTGCGACTGATTATACAGAGGGCCCAGTACACTCGGGAACAAGAATTGGACCGGATTTTCGAGAATCTCCGACCGGAGTACCAAATTTATACTCGCAGGCAAGATTTCCATTCACTGACGGAACTAACCCAGCTCATCTCTGCATACGAGACCGCCAGGGACCACGGTCCCTCGCGCACAATCGTATCTGCGCCGACGTACCTACAGCGAGCCTCGTATGCAGGCCCAAATCAACGAGGTGCTATCCATGAGGTGTCCGGAAAGTTTGAGTCCGCCCATCAAGGGATGGGTCAGTATGAAGAAAGACCACTCGACGTGCGACGGGCCTTTCGGAAGTGTGGGGAGGATGTCCATTTTCGCAACGATTGCAACAAACAACAGATACTATTTTGTTGGGAGTGCGGCCATCGAGGAGTCCGGAGTTGGGTCTGCGCCCCACTGGAAAACGGGCGCAGTCACAACTCCAAGATCCGGGAACATCCAACCACTAAGCATGGCCGGAGGGAGGATCGTGGCTCTGGTGACCATCAATGGAAGGGCTTGCTCAGCCACTCTCTACACGGGGCCACCCGGTCTTTCATTAGAGAGCGGATAGCGGAGGAGATAGGAACCGCTGGGTACACGAGCTGTGACGGTTGTCGACCCACTAGTCATCAACATCAGCGTAACCAACACCCAAACGCCATTTCCCACGACACTCGCCACCAACCTAGTTCACAGTCATAACCAATCAGGTAACGGCACCCAAAGCAGGGCAACAGATTCAAAGCACAAGCCGGACTCAAGCCCGGTTACGACGAGGGAAGCCGCGACACAGATGGGTCCAACCATGGCCAGTACCCACATTCGTAACTCGCCTTCAACGCATTGACAGGACCAAGGAACCTCGGCCCCGACGGCTATGGCTCCGCTAGATTTATCCAGGGATAGCCAGGCCAACCGAGAGTTTACATCGAGCCGCGGCTAACAAGCGCGCAGACACCAGACGAAACAACTCGGTAAGCAAATGCAGCACACCGACACAACGGGATTACTACAGCCAGGACATGACTATGGACTACCAGCTGAAACCACAAGCCGACTCTGGAATAGCTCGAGAACGGAACCCGTTTCGTACAGCTGACAAGGACTACGACAGAGCTGTATTGGCGGCCACCACCGCCATGGAATTTGAGGACCTCTCGCCATGGCAACCAGTCCGAGACCCGCAACACCTCCCACGTCCTGGACAGCCGAATTTCTGGAAAAAGAACTGTCCAAATTTGATGGACTACTACCCTCTGCACACTGAGCCCATCCCGGAGGAACGGTGGGAATTTTTGAAAAATGTGAAACTCCGATTCATACTGCCACCATCCACCATCCATGAGAAACAGCTGATGCTCATAATTGCGTGCGGAAATTTGTTTACGTCTCTAATTAAAATGAATACTAATAATATTGCAATGGTTGTAAATGTGATTCAACAGCAAAACATATTCTTGACCAAACTAATCATGTTGCTGCACATGGATGATGATGAGGACAAGTTTGACGAGTAGGAGATATTAAAATGGATATTTGTTTTGAAAAAACTGAAACGTGGTCATTTGTGACTGCTTCTAAAAAATCCAATCAATGTTTTAGATACAAATATATATGATAGAACTTTTTAGAAGCGTTTGGGGCCATTTTTGGAGAAAGACGTAGCCGAAAACAACGATGCGCTTTTCAATGAAAATTTTATATCGCCATAGCATTGTATACTTTGGGCTGTTTTTCTGAATACAGAATAGTCGGAAGGCTGTCAGCCAGCAGCGTGTGCAATTTCCTGCATGAGTTTTGCAAAACACTCATCATAAACAAATTCCCAGAGGACAGGTCCACGAGAGAGAGCTTTATTGCGCTCCCGCTTCGCCCTAAACTATCTTATTCTAGACTTTAAAAATTAACAAAAATACAAAAAATATCGCCGTGATGCGACACCGGCCCGTTGAAGGCCTGTGGGGCTTCAGCTCAAAGGCAAGAGCGCCAATTTATGTATCGGCCTCCGGTAGACCGCTCCGCTGCTCGTACTGAGGTCGACCACCCTGACCTTTCCGTCCTGCCCGGCGGTGGTTGCGACGACCCTTCCGAGTAGCCACTGTTGTCGCGGAAGGTTGTCTTCTGCGACGATGACGCGGTCGCCTTCCTCGACGTTTGGTTGCTCCTGGTGCCACTTGCATCGTATTTGCAAGCCCAGCGCATACTCTCGGGACCATCGCTGCCAGAACATTTGGCTGGCTGACAAGACAAGCCGCCATCGCCTTAAGCAACTGTGGCCCTCCTGGTCCGGGGTCCTTGGTGCTGGAGGTGCGATCAGCGGCCCGCCTGTCAGCAGGTGCCCGGGAGGGAGAGCGTCTCCGTCGCTTGGGTCTGGGCTTAGGGGCCCAGAGGGCGCGAGTTGAGCACCGCCTCGATGCCCACCATCACGCTCTCTAGCTCCTCCGCGGTGAAGAGCGCGCTTCCGGCCGACCTCAGCAGGAGGTTTTTGGCCGACTTCACTCCTGCCTCCCACAGTCCGCCCATGTGCGGAGCTCGAGGTGGCAGGAAGGCGAACTCGCAGCCGCTCCTCGCTGCGAACTCGCTTATCGCGGCCGCCTCTGCCTCGATCCTCTTCTTCAGCTCCTGGAAGTGGCGGCTTGCTCCTACTAAATTTGTCCCGTTGTCGCAATTCACCCGGAGCGGACATCCTCGACGACCAACAAACCTCTGAAAAGCCAATAAGAAGGAGTTAGTCGTCAGATCGGAGACAGTTTCTAAATGAACCGCCTTGGACGCAAAACAGACAAACAACGCTATGTAGGACTTATAAGGCCCCCTCCACGAATTTTCAGCGTCGTATAGACTGGGCCACAAAAATCAACGCCACATACTGCGAATGGGCGGAGAGCACGGAGCCGGTCTGCGGGTAGATTTCCCATCAGTTGGGTCTGCAGTCGAGGCTTGCATTTAAAGCAGCGGATGCAGGACCTGACTGTCGCCCGGCAGACTTCCTGAGCGCTTACTATCCAAAGACGCTTCCTAAGGATGCTCACCAGTGCTCGTGGGTCAGCATGAAAATTCGTTTGATGCAGATAGCGACTATAGGTCTGCACAAACTGCGAGCGTTTTGTCAACAACAGCGGAAACTTGGCATTGTATGACATAGGAGCGTTAACCAGTCGCCCCCCAACTCGCCACAACGAAAAGGAGCCCGCTGAAGACTAAGGCCTAACCTGTTGCCTTTACGAACCCTTTCGATATCTTCCTGATACTCGTTTTTCTGGATCGGCTCGACAATTTTTGAAAAGCCTCATCGTGCTCTACTGGTGACGGAGTGACTTCAAATTTCAGATTTTTGTCTTTGCACTTTCGGATGAAGCGGAACACGCAAACGAACACTCGTATAGCCTTTTCACACTGGCGACCATTCACCATCCCATATCCATTTCCGGGATGGGCCGTAAGGTTTTGCCGTTCCGAAAATTTACCAGTTATTCCACCATCCTTCTGGGATGTTCCTAATTCGCACGTTTCCATGCGGTATTTTTTCGATAATGGTCAAATGCAACCATAAATAATAGACATTCACAACGAAAAATCGGAATTCACTACGAAAATGTAAACAATGACAGACAGGAAAATGAAAAAAAAACAACAACAAAACATCTGATGTCAAAATATTCTCAGGCACAAAACTCAGAAGTGAGATAGTTTGTGAACTATCCTCTGGGAATTTGTTTATGAATGGTGTTTTGCAAAACTCATGCAAGAAATTGCACACGCTGTTGGCTAACAGCCCTCCGAATATTCTGTACTCAGAAAAACAGCCAAAAGTATACAATGCTATGGCGATATAAAATTTTCATTAAACGGCATCTTTGTTTTCGGCTACATCTTTCTCCCAAAATATCCCGAACCGCTTCTAAAAAGTCGTATCATATATATTTGTATTTAAAACATTGATTGGATTTTGTAGAAGCAGTCACAAATGACCACGCTTCAGTTTTTTCAAAACAAATAATATCTCCTCCTCGTCCACATCCTCATCATCCATGTGCAGCAACATGGTTAGTTCGGTCAAGAATATGTTTTGCTGTTGAATAACATTTACAACCATTGCAATATTATTAATATTCATTTTAATTAAAGATGTACAAAAATTTCCGCACGCAATTATGAACATCAGCTGTTTCTCATGAATGGGGGATGGTCGCAGTGTGAATCGGAGTTTCACATTTTTTAAAAATTCACACCGTTCCTCCGGGATGAGCTCAGTGTACAGAGGGTATTAGCAGCTTGAGGTGTGACGAGTATCCCTCGATTATCTCCACTAAATCATTTGATTTGCGGGCACGGTCAGTCCGAACGCTGTCTTCCTGGTTTCCAGCTTCAGCTCTTCCTCGGAAAGCTTGAAGTAGGTATTTCTTGGCCACAACGGCTGATACAGAAGGCATCGTATCGCTGGCTGTCTTCAAGGCGTCGATAAGCGACATTATCTTTGCCTTGGTTACAATTGAGAGTTCTTCCAACTCGGCTCCAAACTCATCGTCACCATCGATGTCTTCGATTGCTTCTTGAAGCTGGTCGGCCTTGGCAATGCTGGCCTTCAGGACATCGAGCCTACATTCGAGCTCTGTCAACTGTAGCGGAATATCCCCAGCTTCAATCCGGTCCGCTACTCGGCGAATGCCTTTGACACGGCAGCTAAGCTTCCTTTTAAGCTCTTTAAGATGCTTTTGATCACTATTGGAAGTCATTTTAGGGCTTCTCTCACAATATTTTTTTTTGGCGAAACAAAAAATGTACCCAAATGCGGTCGAAAACGATATACCCAACGACTAGAGGGTATCGGACCACTTGGCAATCGGTTTAATACGAAGCTAGGGTGTTGATGCCAAATGCGGCAAAAAACCGATATACCCGACGATTAAAGGGTATCGAGGCACTTGGCGATCGTTGGCTCAGGCGTGGCCGTATGCACATGTGTGGGTGTATAAGCTGTTGTGTTTGGTGGACCCCACGGACCGACAAATAGACACCCAATTTGAATGGCGAGGCACGCTATGACAAATTGGCAGTTGGATCCTACTGACACCAAAACTATATACCCGTTGATTATAGGGTAGCGCGTCACTTGACGAACGGCTTGACTCAAACGCGCCAAACGAAAAGAACACACCAACAACAACGACGGTCAGCAACGGTGACGAGCGAAAGCGAGAACGAAAATTCACCGCTGCAGCTGCTATGTCGGTATGTGTGCGCTTGGCCAATGACCCAACTATATTTGCTCAACGAAAACGAGAAAGGGGGAGGGGGCGACAGTGATTGCAGTTATAAATTATATGGATATATCTTCTAAATCAGAGGTCGGCAGCGGCAGCGCAGTCGGCACACGTACAGAGTAAAGACTTCGTAATTCTGCCCGGCTGACGTAGCGGCAGCGAAGCCAGCTACGGGCTATGCACAAAACTTCGTTATTCTGCCCGCCGCGGCAGCGCATCATTCGTGCCCTATGCACAATTGCTCGGCTTTCGCAGCGGCAGAGAAATGTCTGATGTCGTCGCACACAAACGCACAAAAAAATATGTGAGTATGGTTGCCGACCCCTGTTCTAAATACGTCCACGATGGTTTGATGTATGTGAATATGTGATATATGTATGTAATATATGTACAACTCTACTAAACATGCAAATCTAGCTCTACTATGTCATACGTATGTGCCAAGAATTGAAAGCGAGGTGCACTTATTTTAGCACAAGACAGTAATTGCGAGTTTTTTATTATTTTTGTCTTTACCCGAGCTTTCAATTTTTTGCACAAATACCTCTAGAAAGGATTCCTGATTGCTTCCACTTTCCTTCGGTTTGGTGCTTCTGGCGGAATGGATATCCCTCGGCGGTAGAGATCGCTGAGATCGCTTAGCAGCTTGCAGTTAAGTGGGCTTTTTCACCATTCGTGTCACTGTCACTTCTGCCTTATATTTTTATTTTAATGATTTGCAAGTCCACCCGGGGCGCTATGAAATTTTGAAAGAGTTTTTTTAAGTTCAATGAAAACAAGACCGAGGTTTGGTGGCTGCAAATTCATATAATTAAGAAACTGGCGAAAGGGATTGGCGAAAAAATCTCTTTTAATTTTTCTCGTTATAATTGCTTCTTAAGCCTAACTTATATAGGGCGGCGAAGCGGGGCGAATTCGACAAGAGCGAAAGAGAGAGCTTTATTGCGCTCCCGCTTCGCCCTAAACTAGCTTATTCTAGACTTCAAAAATTAACAAAAATACAAATTTATCGCCGTGATGCATTTGACAATTATCGAAAAATTATCCCAGATGGATGGTGGAATAACTGGGAAATTTTCGGAGCGGAAAAACCTTACGGACCAGCCCAGAAATGGATGGTGGATGGTCGCCAGTGTGAAAAGGCTATAAGCGGAATCTCCAACATCGCCGAACACACCATCACCATGAGTGACGACAAGCCCGTGGAGCAGTGATACTTCCCGAAAAACCCTGCCATGCAAAAGATCATCGGTGCCCAGGTAACCGAGCTGTAACAAGACGGACGGATCGAGACATCCAAGAGCCCACACAGCGCGCCGATTGTATTGGTGGTGAAGCAGACAATAAAGATTCGGATGTGCGTGGGTTATCGTCAACTAAATGCGCGATCTGTGCCCGACGCCTATCTGCTCCCATGGATCAACCACATCCTCGAAAGGCTCCGCAACGACCGCTACATATCAACACTGGATCTCAAGAATGGGTATGGCAGATCTCGGTGGCCAAGGACAGCAGAGAGGCGACCGCGTTCACCGTCCCGAGCAGAGGTCATGCCTTTCGACCTCCACTCCGCACCGGCGACCTTTCAACGAGCGCTGGATAGCGTCATTGGACCCGCCAACGAGCAGCCAACTTCCGGCTGAACAAGAACAAGTGCAGCTTCTTTAGGAAAAGCCTCGTCCACCTCGGACATGTTATCAGCGAGCAGGGCATACACACAGATCCAGACAAGGTCATCGCCGTCAAGAAATTGGCACCACCCAGCAACCTAAAGGAGCTGCGACGTTGCATCGGGATGGCATCGTGGTATCGCCGCTTTATCCCCAACTTCGCTACGGTGGCTCAACCGATGACGGGCCTTCTCAAAAAGAACCAAGGGTGGGGCTGGACAGAGGTGCAACAGCAGGCCTTCGAAGCGCTCAAGGAAAAATTGACCCAGGCTCCAGTTTTGGCATGCCCTGATTTCACCGAAAGGTTCGTACTCCAAACGGACGCCAGTGCATACGGCTGACGCAGCAAATAGCAGGAGAGGAACGGGTCATCGCCTACGCCAGCCGTCGACTACTCAAGGCCGAAGAGAAGTACTCGGCCACTTAAAAAGAGTGTCCATCCATCGTTTGGGTGATGATCAGGGACCATCTAGTGCTAAAATGGTTGAACTCGATCGACAGCCCGATGGGTAGGATCGCTCGCTGGCCATTGGAGCTCAAATAATACAGGTTTGACATACGCTACCGTCGTGGAAGTCAGAAAATCGGGGCCGACACCTTCTCGCGACAGCCCTTGGAAACTTTGCGGAGTACGGAAGGGGAGAGGAACACCTGCCCCTGGCTGCGAAGTTTATACAAACGGATCCAGGAGCTGCCCGAAAATCAACCCCGAATTCATCGTGGAGAATAAGCAACTGAAAAAGCAAGCGAGCACCCGATCATTCGAGGAGGACCCAATTCAGTGGAAACTATGCGTCGCAAAAGATCACCGCCGACGCGTGTTAGAGGAGTGCCACGACCACTCCACAACAGGACACCTGGTAATTCGGAAGACGGCGACCCGAGTGACCTAACGGTATTACTGGCCTGGACTCTATCGAGATGTAGCCCTATATGTCAAGAGATGTGGCAGCTGCAAGCAATTCAAGGATTTTTTTTTTTTTTTTTTACTCTATTTTATTTATTGAGTTTTCTCTATTAGAGACTGACCACAAGTATGCAAATCTAAGCCTAATACAATTTTTCAATTAATTTCACTTAATTATTTAGAGTACGTCCCTAACTAAGTATTATTGCTGGGTGGGGAGGTCTCTTCGCCGGAGTCGTGTATGGCTAGTGTGCCAAGTTAAGGACTGCGCAAGTCTATTAGGATCGGCCTGTAGCTTGACCAGATACTTTGCTTTCACCTCGGCAATTTCATCTTTAACTCATCCTACATTTAAGTCTTTATGGATATTTTCATTCCGTATGTACCATGGCGCCCCAGTGATAGTTCTTAGTATCTTCGATTGAGCTCTCTGGATTATTTCTAAATTACTAGCTCAAGCATTTCCCCATAGCTCGGAGCCGTATGTCCAGATGGGTTTAAGAACTGCATTGTACAAAAGTACTTTGTACTCCAGTTTTAGTGGTGAGCGGGTGTTTATTAGCCAATGAAGATTACTAGCTTTAAATTTTAGTTGATTCCTCTTCGCTTCGATGTGCTTACGCCAAGTAATCCTTCTGTCCAGATGAACACCGAGGTATGTTACTTCGGTGGTTTGTGGAATGTTGGTGCTGTTCAGATATATTGGAAGGCAAGTTTGTCTGTTCAGGGTTAAGGTGAAATGCTTGCACTTTTGCTCGTTTACATGTATGCGCCAGTCTGCTAGCCATTTTTCTAAGGCCACGAGATGAGATGACAAATGTTCCGTTGCTCTTGTTGGGCACTTGGAGCGACTTAGTATGGCAGTGTCATCAGCAAATGTCGAAGTTGTTGTTAGCCTGCTTGTCGGTAGATCTGCTGTGAAGATGATATGCAATGTCGGTCCGAGCACGCTGCCTTGGGGTACATCAGCTTCAATTGGATGATATTCGTTCGTTCAATTTTGTAGTGACCAGACGTGTTTTTTTTTGCGCTCCGCATTTTTCCTTTTGTTTAAATAACAGCCGGTGTTTTTTTAAAACAAACCTCAAGTAAATTCTCTTAAAATACCTATAAACATAATATCTATCCTTAACCGCGAGTGCATGCCTTTTAATTTGTGTAATAAACATAATTATTTATTTATTTTGCGCGTCGGTTAGTCGTGTGTTTGTTGTTGTTTGCTTTCTGTAAGTACACTCAAAATACATCTAGCCCGCTCTCTTTTCGTAGCTTTTCGTTCTATCACTCTCTCCCTATCACATATACTTAACTAACTGTTCTTCGTCTCTCGCTCACAAAACTTTTGTGCAGTAGCGCTCTCTCTAATTAGCTGCTGCTGCAACTGTTCTCCCCTCTCTCAGTCTTTACCGTGGTCGGATATCTATTTGTTTTGAATTTTTTTAAATTATTAACTGCAAGAAGCAGATCAACCACGACCAGCCGACCATCCCATGCTGGCTCTGCGATAATGTAGTGCACGCAAAATGTGCTGGATTTTCGGGCCTCGTGGGTGAAGTCATCTCCAAACGTAATGGCCTGCATTACAGTTGTGAGGCATGTCGTGTGGTTGAGAATGGTCATGTTTATGAGGCAGACGCAAAGGGGCTTTAAGGAGCTGACCGTCGGCTTTAAACAGCAGTACGATCGGCTCCTAGCCATGGAGTCTCAATTTAGCAGTTTTAAACTGCTGAATGAGTCTCCTAGGCACAAAAAGGTGACTCCGCGAGATCTGCAAGTGCCAACTGTCTCTCAGCCACCGACCGCTGAAAAACTGACTCCGACCACTAACACAGTGCAGCATCTGATATCGTTTGCCACGCCAAGGGCTACGACAGCGGCTGGTGATTCAGATTCGGAAGCCGAATTGATCACTTCGGAGAGCATGCAGCTAGAAACGTCTGAAGCGTCCGTGTCCGTAGAGTCCGCACCCGTAACTGTTTCAATTCCATCTATCTCGATCCCACCAGCTAACAGACGTCCAGGGCCACCGGATATTGCCATCACAGGTCCCAGACCTGTGGTGCCAAAACCACTGGTGGGAGTCCCACCAAAGCGACAAGTTTTTGTCTCACGGCTAGCCCCTGACATCACATCCAATGATGTCACCGCATTTATACAAAGCAAATTAAAAGCCGTCGGCTTAAAGGTGGAAAAATTTAACTTTTCTTACGCCAGGGAGATATCTTCCTTCAAGATAAGTGTCTCCCCGACTCAGTTTGAAACCATTTGTTCCGCCAAGTTTTGGCCGGAGCATTTGGTGGTCGAGGAGTTTAAAGCGAAGAAGAAGAATAGGCCCCCCATAACTCTTCCTAGTGTTCAGACCAGTGCTCCATCTCTATCTCCACCCTCATCTTCCCGCTCTACTTCTACCCATCCAAAAAACTAACTTCCTCTCTTTTAGTTACCTACCAGAATGCTAGAGGCTTGCGTAGTAAGCTCAGCACTCTTTTCTTGAGAGTCTCGCATTCTCGTCCCACGTTATTGTGTTTACCGAGACCTGGCTAAAGCCGGACATCCTTAGTTCCAAAGTTTTGGCACACATAGTCCAGGCTCAACAAGACCTGGAATTCCTGTGCGTAAAACTGATTCTCCCAGGCTTTTCCATTTTCATTACTTGCTCGTATATTCCACCTTCCTCGGATACCTTAATATACGAGCATCACTTGTCCGCTTTAAAAACTGTTTCTTCCTCGCTATCAGATAAAGACCATATGATAGTTCTTGGCGATTTCAATTTGCCAGGTACTGTTTGGGCTTCGGTTGACGAGTCTAATAACCTTGTGCCCATGTCACGACATGACTTTATTGACGGCTTGTTGGACCTATCCCTGTCTCAAGTCAACCATGTGAAAAATTCCTTGGGTCGATTGCTTGATCTGTGCTTTGTCTCAGATCCGACCATAGCGTTGCTAACCCGAGCCCTTCCGCTCACTATATTACCTATCTCGATGCAGGACACGCTTTTCACAGGACCCGAAACAGTTTTACAGCTTCGTAAATAGTAAGCGTAGAACGTCCGCACATCCATCCTCGCTATCATTTCTAAATATGACGGCAAACAATGATCAGGCAATCGCCGATCTTTTTGCCCAATTTTTCCAAACAACCTATTCCCATGACAGATACTCTGGTCAGCCGTATCCATACAGTTTACCAAGGTCGAATGGCATTTCCAGCCCCTTGTTAAATGAAAGTTCACTACTTCATGATCTTCGACTAGTTAAGCCGGTGTTTTCACCAGGTCCTGACGGAGTTCCCGGCTGTGTACTCAGGTACTGTGCCGATGCTCTGTGTGGACCCCTGCTTAAACTATTCACCCTATCCATTAATTCTTCATGCTTCCCCCCGATCTGGAAGGAATCTTTTATTATTCCTCTCCATAAGAAAGGTAGCAAGTCTGATGCTAATAATTATAGAGGTATATCTAAGTTATCCGCTATTCCTAAAATGTTTGAAACAATTTTAACTCCGCACTTGCAACATCTCTGCAAATCACTTATATCTCCATCGCAGCTCACTATAAAGCGACGATCAACAACCACAAATTTATTAGAGTTTACTTCTTTTATCATTAAAGGCTTCCAAGGTGACTCTGTAAACCACTCCCTTCTAGCACAAAAACTTGACCTTTTAGGGTTTCCACCTAATCTGTTGAGATGGATTTCTAGCTACCTTCGTTCTAGGTCTCAAAGATTCCTCTTCAAAAACTCCTTCTCTCCACCTGTTAAGGTGCCTTCAGTATTGACAAATTCTCGAGTACTCATGTATGCGGATGATGTTAAACTCTGTGTCCAGTACAAGGACATTTCATTTCACTCTCGCTTGCAATCCGATCTCAATAACTTTCAGTCATGGTGTTGTGCAAATATGTTACACCTAAATGCCTCGAAATGCAAAGTTATGACATTTCATCGATCCAGCCCTATGTTGGCTCCCTACACCCTCTGTGGTGGTTCTCTTGAGAGAATTACATTGGTTGATGATCTGGGTGTTAAACTAGACCCCAAGTTAAAGTTTTCTGAACACATTTCCACCATGGTAAATAAGGCCATGGGCGTGCCTGGTTTTATAAAAAGGTGGTCAAAGGAGTTTGACGATCCCTACATAACGAAGACTCTCTATATCTGGCTTGTTCGTCCGATTTTAGAGTACGGCTCTGTGTATGGTGCCCCCAGTACAAAGTACAGCAGGACCGTATAGAATCAGTCCAAAAAAATTTTTATTTATTAATGACCTGCCTTCATTATTAACAAATTATCGAGTACTCATGTATGCGGATGATGTTAAACTCTGTGTCCAGTACAAGGACATTTCATTTCACTCTCGCTTGCAGTCCGATCTCAATAACTTTCAGTCATGGTGTTGTGCAAATATGTTACACCTAAATGCCTCGAAATGCAAAGTTATGACATTTCATCGATCCAGCCCCATGTTGGCTCCCTACACCCTCTGTGGTGGTTCTCTTGATAGAATTACATTGGTTGATGATCTTGGTGTTAAACTAGATCCCAAGTTAAAGTTTTCTGAACACATTTCCACCATGGTAAATAAGGCCATGGGCGTGCTTGGTTTTATAAAAAGGTGGTCAAAGGAGTTTGACGATCCCTACATAACGAAGACTCTCTATATCTCGCTTGTTCGTCCGATTTTAGAGTACGGCTCTTGTGTATGGTGCCCCCAGTACAAAGTACACCAGGACCGTATAGAATCAGTCCAAAAAAACTTTTTGCTCTGCGTGGCCTCAACTGGGATGTGAGACTGCCATCTTACCCTCGTAGATTGCTTTTAATAAACCTTCCAACCGTAGTTAGTCGTAGAAAAATGCTTGGTGTGATTTTTATGCACAACCTGATCAAGGGTGACGTAGATAGCCCTGACTTGTTGAGTCGCATAAACTTTACGATTCCTGTTAGATCTACTAGAAACTTTACTGCTTTGTTCCTTCCACTTTGTAGATCAAATTATTCCTTGCATGAACCGTTTAGGGTCTTATGCTCGGATTATAATTCTCTCTACCTTATAATATCCACCACTTATTCCCTTCATCTTCTTAAATCACTAATATTAACATACCTTTACCGTAATTAGTACTATTTCTTAGCTATCTTTGCATGTTTAGCTCTTTAGTTGTGTTTAGCTCTAATTTTCCTCGAATATTAGTCTAACCTCTATCTTTCCTGCATGTTTGCGATCGGTTCGGTAACACGCGTCGCGCGTCATGCGGCAGCGCCCCCCGGTCGGTTGGGCGGGATGAGGGCTGCGATTCTAGCCTGGGTTCCGCGCGTAACAGGCTTCGGCTTGGTGTCGCATGGGCCACTTGATGGTGCAGTCATTGCATATCAACGTCCAGACAAATTTAAAAAAAAAAAATCTTTGCATCGTACTGCGAAACTTCTTTGCTATAAGTATGACTCCAATATTCCATGGATGTTCTGTGGAAGTAATATTTTAATTTTGTAGATTAAGCTTTCTAGCCAAACGCGGTCGAAGGCCTGGGCAACATCCAGAAAAACAGCGGAGCAATACTCTCGTCTTTCAAATGCATTTCTTATCTCAGACGTTAGTTGGGGACAGCTTGGTTTCTTTCATCTTCTAGGGCTTTGCGTAATAGGTTGTTTGCTATGTTTAGCCGCTCTTTCGAGGCGGGTGATCTGTGTGCTTGCCAGTTTCGCCGAAGCCTTCTTTTATCGCGTAGCAGCACTTCAATGTGCCTAGAAACACGACTGTTGTGGGAAAGTTTCTTAGCTGCTTATATTGGTGTAGAGTGTTTTGCCGCCAGTGTCATTGCGGTTACTAATTCTTCAACAGAGCTATCAATGTCTGCTTTACAATAAGTGTTTGGGAAGCCATCATTATGAGAGCTTATATACTTCCGGTATTTAAGCCAATCTGTTTTGCTAGATGTTAGAAAGTATGGGCGTTCCGAAAGCTGTGGATGATCGTAAAGTTGAAGTAGAATGGGCGAGTGATCAGATGATAGATCTGTTAAGTGTTCTACATTAATCTGTGCTTGCAGCACTCTTCGTGTGATTGCAAAATCAATCAAGTCGGGTTGCTTCTTTGGATCTGTGGGCCAATATGTAGGCTTGCCCGGAGAGATAAAGTCTAGTTTGTTTCGTGGCGTTATTATAGCGTTATATAGTTGTTTTCGAGATCCCCAATGGGTGTGCTTGGCATTTTAGTTACCAGCTGCTATGAATCGGTCACCTAATAGGTCGAAGAATTTTATAAATTCTGATTCTGAAATGCAGACGCGCGGTGAGCAGTATACTGCGGATAGGTTTATGTAGCCGCTCTGAATTTCAATATGAATTGATGTTGCCTGCAGATAAGATGTAGCAAATGATGGCAACGGATAATGACTTATGCGATTCTTGATCAGAGCGCCAGTACCTCCATGTGCCTTACCATCAGGATGATTAGTAGCATAGAAGTTATAGCTATCAAGGTGAAAATAATTTGTATTTCTTAGGTGAGTCTCTGATATGAGCATGGCGTCGATGTCGTGTTGAGCGGGGAATTGCAAGAGCTCGCATTTGTGCTGTGAAATTCCATTTGCATTCCAGAAAGAAATATTTAGGCAACCCATTTAAAGAGATTTATGTTTGAGTAAGAACTCCAGAAGGAGATTTTGATTGCGCATAAGCTCCTGCATCGTTCGTTGTATTGCTAGCATTATGTTTGTTATAGTTACCAGCATTGACTCGATTCCACAAGGAAATTGGGACGGATTTGTAGGGGTATTGTGGGCAGTAATTTCTGGGATCTGGTTTGAGTACTGATACTGCATCATTTCTGCAGTGGTTTGTTGAGGTGTCGGCTTAGAGACTGAGGCGTACGACCCGTTATTGTAACTTAACGCCTGAGCAAAAAAACTCCTGGAGTCGTAGTTGATGGAATATATGGTAAGTTTTGTCGGACGACTGGGTTTCGTGCTGCAGCTATCTGTTGGCTTAGGCGATTTTTCAATTCTTTATAGACAGGACACCCTCTATAGTTGGCAGTGTGGTTTCCCCCACAGTTGCTACATTTTTTGGCAGATGGGTTTACGGGACCTTGTTTACGGGACAGGCCTCAGTGAGATGGACCTCCCCACAGGCAACGCAGACTGCCCGTAGAGTGCAATAAGTTTTCGTGTGTCCATATTCCTGGCAATTTGTGCATTGGATTCGTTTGTGCGGTTCCTCAACGGCGATCCTACGGTGCAGTAGATATTGAAGCTTGTAGATTGGGTGAACTTTATTTTTACTTATGTGCATACTGCCAGGTGTCAGTTCTACCTTGAACATTGGCTGAGGAATTTTATTTCTAATCATTATGCTTATAGCCATTTTGACCTCGAAGCCCTTATCGTTAAGTCCATCTATTATCTCATTTATTGGGACTGTTGGTTCGATTCCTTTGATAACCACTTGTAATCCTTTGCTACTTTTAATTTGGTAGGTGTAGTAATTCAATTTTTCATTTTCGAGGTATTTGACCACTGATCGATACTTTTCTTTGTCTTTGACTTGTATTTTTGTTTCATTTATGTTACCCCTTTTTATATGCGTGACATAAAATGTGTCTGCGCCAATTTTATCTGATACTTTTTTAACTAGCATAGCACAATTCGCCTGCCGTACATAAATAGGTGGCGGCCTTACTTTGGACGCCTTTGCCGTTTAAGCCTCATCCTGATCCTCATTTTGGAAACTGAGGATCGCGAATCTGTTGTTTGCCATTGACAAATGTGGCACAGCGTTTTCATCTATCTTTTTTAGTTTTGAAGCTTTCTTCGCAGCTTTCGGGCTCAACTTCGCTTAATTTGCACGTACCGATCGAGCCCGGTCTGAATTAACGCTACGTTAGCGTTTTTTGAGCTTATCGGCTGGGAGGGGTGGTAATTATCGCAGTGAAGTTGTTGTTGTTGTAGTTGTTGTCGTTGCTGTGGTCGATGTCACCGTTTTAAGCGAGGGCATTGTGCTTGTGGTCGTTGCTATTAGCAAATCATTGGCGAGGCCGTAAGAATCGGGGGATGGGCACTGAGCACTCCATGACCCACTTTGCAATGCAGCGGAGAGAGAGCATGCTCTTTCCTCGTTCACTTGCAGTGTTGCAGTTTTTGTTGGTTCTGCTACCGTTGTCGAGCGTGTTGAGAAGTAAGCGTTGCTTTTTATTTGCGAGAGCCGACGCTCGTCTTGTTGCTGCTGCCGGCCTTGGCTAATTTTGGCTTTGGTTACAGTACTTGTGAATTTTACCGAGCTAGTGCTCTTATGCGTTGACATTTGTTTTTCTTTTATCTTAATTCTTTTAATATCCTGCACACAACTCACTCAAATTCTCTTTACTTACTCGAACCAAACGCAAACGATGAGAACCTAATAAAGTGTTAGCGAAGAGAGCGTGGCGTCGATCAAAAGTAATCCAAGTGCTTGCAGCACTCTTCGTGTGATTGCAAAATCAATCAAGTCGGGTTGCTTCTTTGGATCTGTGGGCCAATATGTAGGCTTGCCCGGAGAGATAAAGTCTAGTTTGTTTCGTGGCGTTATTATAGTGTTATATAGTTGTTTTCGAGATCCCCAATGGGTGTGCTTGGCATTTTAGTTACCAGCTGCTATGAATCGGTCACCTAATTGTCTGGACGTTGATATGCAATGACTGCACCATCAAGTGGCCCATGCGACACCAAGCCGAAGCCTGTTACGCGCGGAACCCAGGCTAGAATCGCAGCCCCTCCTCCCGCCCAACCGACCGGGGGCGCTGCCGCATGACGCGCGACGCGTGTTACCGAACCGATCGCGAACATGCAGGAAAGATAGAGGTTAGACTAAGGTTCGAGGAAAATTAGAGCTAAACACAACTCAAGAGCTAAACATGCAAAGATAGCTAAGAAATAGGACTAATTACGGGAAAGGTATGTTAATATTAGTGATTTAAGAAGAGGAAGGGAATTAGTGGTGGATACTATAAGGTAGAGAGAATTATAGTCCGAGCATAAGACCCTAAACGGTTCATGCAAGGAATAATTTGATCTACAAAGTGGAAGGAACAAAGGGGTAAAGTTTCTAGTAGATCTAACAGGAATCGTAAAGTTTATGCGACTCAACAAGTCAGGGCTATCTACGTCACCCTTGATCAGGTTGTGCATAAAAATCACACCAAGCATTTTTCTACGACTAACTAAGGTTGGAAGGTTTATTAAAAGCAGTCTACGAGGGTAAGATGGCAGTCTCACATCTGCATCCCAGTTGAGGCCACGCAGAGCAAAAAGTAAAAAGTTTTTCTGGACTGATTCTATATGGTCCTGGTGTACTTTGTACTGGGGGCACCATACACAAGAGCCGTACTCTAAAATCGGACGAACAAGCGAGGTATAGAGAGTCTTCGTTATGTAGGGATCGTCAAACTCCTTTGACCACCTTTTTATAAACCCAAGCACGCCCAAGGCCTTTTTTACCATGGTGGAAATGTGTTCAGAAAACTTTAACTTGGGGTCAAGTTTAACACCAAGATCATCAACCAATGTAATTCTCTCAAGAGAACCACCGCAAAGGGTGTAAGGAGCTAGCATGGGGCTGGACCGATGAAATGTCAGAACTTTGCATTTCGAGGCATTTAGGTGTAACATATTTGCACAACACCATGACTGAAAGTTATTGAGATCGGATTGCAAGCGAGAGTGAAATGAAATGTCCTTGTACTGGACACAGAGTTTAACATCATCCGCATACATGAGTACTCGAGAATTTGTTAATACTGAAGGCAGGTCATTAATAAAGAGTGTGAAAAGTAGGGGGCCTAGATGGCTGCCCTGTGGTACTCCAGAAGTAACCTTAACAGGTGAAGAGAAGGAGTTTTTGAAGAGGACTCTTTGAGACCTTGAACGAAGATAGCTAGAAATCCATCTCAAAAGATTAGGTGGAAACCCTAAAAGGTCAAGTTTTTGTGCTAGAAGGGAGTGGTTTACAGAGTCGAATGCTTTAATGAAATCAGTGTGGATAACATCCGTCTGAAAGTTACATTGGAAGCCTTTAATGATAAAAGAGGTAAACTCTAATAAATTTGTGGTTGTTGATCGTCGCTTTATAAATCCGTGCTGAGATGGAGATATAAGATATTTGCAGAGATGTTGCAAATGCGGAGTTAAAATTTTTTCAAACATTTTAGGCCGCTATTCCTATAACTTAGATATACCTCTATAATTATTAGCATCAGACTTGCTACCTTTCTTATGGAGAGGAATAATAAAAGATTCCTTCCAGATCGGGGGAAGCATGAAGAATTAATGGATAGGGTGAATAGTTTAAGCAGGGGTCCACACAGAGCGTCGGCACAGTACCTGAGTACACAGCCGGGAACTCCGTCAGGACCTGGTGAAAACACCGGCTTAACTAGTCGAAGATCATGAAGCAGTGAACTTTCATTTAACAAGGGGCTGAAAATGCCATTCGACCTTGGTAAACTGTATGGATACGGCTGACCAGAGTAGCTGTCATGGGAATAGGTTGTTTGGAAAAATTAGGCGAAAAGATCGGCGATTGCCTGATCATTGTTTGCCGTCATATTTAGAAATGATAGCGAGGATGGATGTGCGGACGTTCTACGCTTACTATTTACGAAGCTGTAAAACTGTTTAGGGTCCTGTGAAAAGCGTATCCTGCATCGAGATAGGTAATTTTTATAGCATTGAGCATTAAGAACGGAGAACTTTGACCGAGCTAATACATAGCGAGAGAGAGAAGTCGGAGAACCAACTTCTTGAAATTTTTTATATAGTCTTGATTTTAAGTTTTTTAGACTGGATAACTCTTTGGTAAACCAAGGAGGCTTCCCAGATCTAACCGGACAAGAAAGTGGGACACAAGAATCAAAAAGTGTATCGAGTACATTGTAAAATATGTTTGTGCCTTTCATAACGTCAGTGCACACGTACAGAGCGGACCAATCAAAATCCCTAATGAGGTTATTAAGCTTCGTAAACTCGGCTTTGCGAAAGCAACGGACACGTTCAGACAGCCTACCCGTTCGATCCAATACAGTAGGCCCAATATCAACCGACACTTTGAATGTAGGATGGTAGGAGTCTTCAGGTATAGTGAGCGGAAGGGCTCGGGTTAGCAACGCTATGGTCGGATCTGAGACAAAGCACAGATCAAGCAATCGACCCAAGGAATTTTTCACATGGTTGACTTGAGACAGGGATAGGTCCAACAAGCCGTCAATAAAGTCATGTCGTGACATGGGCACAAGGTTATTAGACTCGTCAACCGAAGCCCAAACAGTACCTGGCAAATTGAAATCGCCAAGAACTATCATATGGTCTTTATCTGATAGCGAGGAAGAAACAGTTTTTAAAGCGGACAAGTGATGCTCGTATATTAAGGTATCCGAGGAAGGTGGAATATACGAGCAAGTAATGAAAATGGAAAAGCCTGGGAGAATCAGTTTTACGCACAGGAATTCCAGGTCTTGTTGAGCCTGGACTATGAAATGTTCCGACGTAAAGATTGAGTCCACTGCAATGAGGACCCCTCCTCCACGTCGAGACGAGCGGTCATTTCTAAAGATTGTGTACCGACCTGCCAAAACTTCGGAACTAAGGATGTCCGGCTTTAGCCAGGTCTCGGTAAACACAATAACGTGGGACGAGAATGCGAGACTCTCAAGAAAAGAGTGCTGAGCTTACTACGCAAGCCTCTGGCATTCTGGTAGGTAACTAAAAGAGAGGAAGTTAGTTTTTTTGGTGGGTAGAAGTAGAAGTAGAGCGGGAAGATGAGGGTCGAAGATAATAGGTCGAAGAATTTTATAAATTCTGATTCTGAAATGCAGACGCGCGGTGAGCAGTATACTGCGGATAGGTTTATGTAGCCGCTCTGAATTTCAATATGAATTGATGTTGCCTGCAGATAAGATGTAGCAAATGATGGCAACGGATAATGACTTATGCTATTCTTGATCAGAACGCCAGTATCTCCATGTGCCTTACCATCAGGATGATTAGTCGCATAGAAGTTATAGCCATCAAGGTGAAAATAATTTTTATACCCGTACTCAAAAAGAGTTAAGGGTATACTGTATTTGTGGTAAAAGTGGATGTGTGTAACGCAGAGAAGGAAAATTTTCCGACCCCATAAAGTATATATATTCTTGATCAGTATCAATAGCCGAGTCGATAGAGCCATGTCGTCCGTCCGTCCGTCCGTCTGTCCGTCTGTCCGTCCTGATGAGCGCCTCGTTCTAAGAGACTATAAAAGCTAGAGCAACCAAATTTTGTTTCCAGACTCATGTGATGTCACACTGTTACAAGTGTATTTCAAAATTTCGCCCCGCCCTCTTCCGCCTTCACAAAGGACGAAAATCTGTGGCAGCCACAATTTTGAAGATACGAAAAAACTAAAAACGCAGTATCGTAGAGAATGACCATATATATCAGATTGCCGAATCTGAATCAGATCGAATCATTATTATAGCCAGAACAAAGAAATTAATTTTCAGTTGCTTCCCCCACCTCCTCTGGCGCTGCTGACGATTTTCATTTTCTTTCTCTCTCGCACACACTGCCCTCTGCAATGCGCGAGCAACCCCTAGCGGAGGAGATGTAGAATATTTGTTCTACATGTAAAATCTACATTTTACATGTAGATGTAGTTAACAAATGTAGCAAAAAATGTAAAATGTAAAATTTTTAAATTTTTTAAAATTTCAATCAAAAGCTCACAAGTTTATATACTGACTGAGTACGGGTATAAAAGTAGAGTCGCGACTAGAAGCGACTCACGTTCCTTCTCGTTATTTCTTAGGTGAGTCTCTGATATGAGCATGGCGTCGATGTCGTGTTGAGCGGGGAATTGCAAGAGCTCGCATTTGTTCTGTGAAATTCCATTTGCATTCCAGAAAGAAATATTTAGGCAACCCATTTAAAGAGATTTATGTTTGAGTAAGAACTCCAGAAGGAGATTTTGATTGCGCATAAGCTCCTGCATCGTTCGTTGTATTGCTAGCATTGTGTTTGTTATAGTTACCAGCATTGACTCGATTCCACAAGGAAATTGGGACGGATTTGTAGGGGTATGCTGGGCAGTAATTTCTGGGATCTGGTTTGAGTACTGATGCTGCATCATTTCTGCAGTGGTTTGTTGAGGTGTCGGCTTAGAGACTGAGGCGTACGACCCGTTATTGTAACTTAACGCCTGAGCAAAAAAACTCCTGGAGTCGTAGTTGATGGAATATATGGTAAGTTTTGTCGGACGACTGGGTTTCGTGCTGCAGCTATCTGTTGGCTTAGGCGATTTTTCAATTCTTTATAGACAGGACACCCTCTATAGTTGGCAGTGTGGTTTCCCCCACAGTTGCTACATTTTTTGGCAGATGGGTTTACGGGACCTTGTTTACGGGACAGGCCTCAGTGAGATGGACCTCCCCACAGGCAACGCAGACTGCCCGTAGAGTGCAATAAGTTTTCGTGTGTCCATATTCCTGGCAATTTGTGCATTGGATTCGTTTGTGCGGTTCCTCAACGGCGATCCTACGGTGCAGTAGATATTGAAGCTTGTAGATTGGGTGAACTTTATTTTTACTTATGTGCATACTGCCAGGTGTCAGTTCTACCTTGAACATTGGCTGGGGAATTTTATTTCTAATCATTATGTTTATAGCCATTTTGACCTCGAAGCCCTTATCGTTAAGTCCATCTATTATCTCATTTATTGGGACTGTTGGTTCGATTCCTTTGATAACCACTTGTAATCCTTTGCTACTTTTAATTTGGTTGGTGTAGTAATTCAATTTTTCATTTTCGAGGTATTTGACCACTGATCGATGGTTTTCTTTGTCTTTGACTTGTATTTTTGTTTCATTTATGTTACCCCTTTTTATATGCGTGACATAAAATGTGTCTGCGCCAATTTTATCTGATACTTTTTTAACTAGCATAGCACAATTCGCCTGCCGTACATAAATAGGTGGCGGCCTTACTTTGGACGCCTTTGCCGTTTAAGCCTCATCCTGATCCTCATTTTGGAAACTGAGGATCGCGAATCTGTTGTTTGCCATTGACAAATGTGGCACAGCGTTTTCATCTATCTTTTTTAGTTTTGAAGCTTTCTTCGCAGCTTTCGGGCTCAATTTTCGCTTAATTTGCACGTACCGATCGAGCCCGGTCTGAATTAACGCTACGTTAGCGTTTTTTGAGCTTATCGGCTGGGAGGGGTGGTGATTATCGCAGTGGGTCGACAATACCGGGCGTTGAGAAGTTGAAGTTGTTGTTGTTGTAGTTGTTGTCGTTGCTGTGGTCGATGTCACCGTTTTAAGCGAGGGCATTGTGCTTGTGGTCGTTGCTCTTAGCAAATCATTGGCGAGGCCGTAAGAATCGGGGGATGGGCACTCCATGACCCACTTTGCAATGCAGGGGAGAGAGAGCATGCTCTTTCCTCGTTCACTTGCAGTGTTGCAGTTTTTGTTGGTACTGCTACCGTTGTCGAGCGTGTGGAGAAGTAAGCGTTGCTTTTTATTTGCGAGAGCCGACGCTCGTCTTGTTGCTGCTGCCGGCCTTGGCTAATTTTGGCTTTGGTTACAGTACTTGTGAATTTTACCGAGCTAGTGCTCTTATGCGTTGACATTTGTTTTTCTTTTATCTTAATTCTATTAATCTTTATTACGCGATTTGTTGATTTTCATTCAAAATAAATACCCGTTTTCCTAGATTCTGAATCTTTCTTAGAGTTCTGAATTATAGATTTTAAAGCTTGGTAACGCATTCACACCCTTTTGAAGTGACATTTCTTCCGAGCCCGAATTCGATTCCATATTACCACAGTATTTTCTTTATTTCACCTATAAAACTCCAAAAGCTCTGCACAACTCACCACTCAATATAAAATTTGCTTAGAAATTGTAAGTAACATATCCTGCACACAACTCACTCAAATTCTCTTTACTTACTCGAACCAAACGCAAACGATGAGAACCTAATAAAGCGTTAGCGAAGAGAGCGTGGCGTCGATCAGAAGCAATCCAAGTGACGTCGGCGACGAGAGTGGGACGTCAAGCAATAGCAGCGATTGCGGTTATTGCATTCCTCTATTGCACTTTGGAAATGACCGCGTCTTGATGCTGGGTTCAACAGCCGGCGGTTTAGCGGCGTCGAAATGGTCTTCGAAATTTTGTGTGTTTGCAGCTGGGTTCCCTCATGGGCCACCATGAACAGTTGGATATACAGTATTGGATATATGTATATATTGTCCGAATACCCAGAGGTCAAGCAAGCAGACTACCTTTTCTCCCTGGTGTACGTCGCTCCCAAGGCATATTGCGGCATCACCACCTGTCTAAAGCAGCAGACAACTTCACCGCAAAGATGGCACCCAAATACGAAGGGCCGTATCGGGTAATTCAATTTCTCTTCCCCACTATAGTATGACGTCAGCAACAACCAGGGCGACAGCACCAACAGCAGGACAACACCGACGAGGAAGACCCTAGCGGAGAGCTGCAGAGCAACGCGAGCTTATGTGGGCCATTTATGGCAGTGCGCTGTCATAATGTCCTCGCCCCGGAAGGGGCAACCGCACAAATCAACGCAGTAAGATAGATATAGCTCCTTATGGGACACCTTTTTTAATACAAACAAAAAATGTACAATGTAAATCGCACCGTCAGGCAGGGCAGGGAGCAGACAGGTTCTAACACCGCCAGGTTTCTCCCCATAGGCATACGACCATGAACGCGGAACAAGCGACCGACGCCCAGCTTCTAGAAGCACAGAATGGTAACAGAGGACACCCTAGTAGCTCGTTGTCGGCAAGAGTACGTCCTCAGAAGGAGACGCGCTGGACAGGCCCATTATGCCACGGGTACTGGTAGACCCAGACGACATTGACGTGGCATGGGTACCCGGAACCGCCGACCTAGACGGGGCGTCCACACCACTACACCTGGCAGGTTCAGAAGATGCCTCACTGATAGCCCTCACGCTTCGGGTCGATAAGAGTTATGGAACCATCTACTTCGACCCTCGACTTCCCACGCGGAAAGGATGCACCTGCGCACCGCCACTCCCTTCCGGCACGCCAATCCGACAACGCCGATGCACCGTCAATGTCGCTAGCGGCCTCGGTATGCATCTGGCCCGATGCGGTGGAAACCCTGAGTATAGACGGCGGCCCACCTCGCCTAGCATCACCTCCGCCCCTTGGAGAACACGTCCGACGAATGGACCTGGACGACTTCCTCCGTCCAATGGGCCAGGACCTCAGCGATGCGCAAGAAGGTTTAACGGAGGGAGAGGCCTGTATCGCGGTCCAGCGGTGGGAACTAGACCCTGTGGAAGGAATCACGGAGAGCGAGGAAAAGGACATATACGACGGTTCGGCAAGGCAAATAACCGAGTGCCACTACAGCATGACATAGCGGTCCTCAACAGGCGGCTGGAGGACGAAAGCCCAGCGATGCATTACTCCAACATCAGCGACGAGGAGACACCTACGCCCGAATACGGCTCAGGGCTGGCTCCACGGGACCCGCTTCCTGGTGACACCACAAGCTCCAACCTACCACAGTCAGCGCCGTTGCACCTGACCACCGAAAAACATAGTTCCCAGAACGCAGCCAGTGCTCTAGGGACTCCGTGGATGAAGGCTGCCCGGAAATTCAAGGCTTTGCTGGACGCGCGCAACCGCGAACGGGCCGAGGCGGGCAGCGATTACGACAGCAGCAGTGTGGCAGAGGGGGCGGAGGACGACAGCGAGGAAGAGCCAGAGGCTCTGAGCAGCGAGTCCGATGATCAAGAATCCGGAGTCAGCGAGGGCGACTCATCATCCCAGGAAAGTTATGAACCACAGACGCCTTCCTACTCACCAAAGTAAGGGCAGTCGCCAGAAACCTTAAGCAGCGAGTCCCGATCAGGCACGGCGTCCCCCGATCCCCCAGGAGATCGACTCGCAGAGCGCCTCTTTGAGAAAATTCAACTTTTGAACACAGCTCAAACTATAGTTACCATGGATAAAGCTTAAGAACGCATCATAAGACCCAGGCTAATCAATGCATGCGCCGCAAAATTTAGGGACTAGCATTTGTGGCATTTTTACACGAACCTCAGGGTTGTTAATGTGCCTACGGATGAGATATCAGGCAGGTCTAGAGCTGCAGGTAACAGCCTTTCGGCCTTTCAGGAAGCGTACAAACCAACTCCATATAACGCTTTTCAAACTCCGCAGAAAAGGCGAAGAAAAGTCGACTCGGCATATCCACTCAAATTGAGGATCTCCTTGTGAGTCTCGCGAAATATCTCCCACACACCTTCCACCTGTTCCAGACGATTTTAAAAATAAATACCCGTTTTCCTAGATTCTGAATCTTTCTTAAAGTTCTGAATTATAGATTTTAAAGCTTGGTAACGCATTCACACCCTTTTGAAGTGACATTTCTTCCGAGCCCGAATTCGATTCCATATTACCACAGTATTTTCTTTATTTCACCTATAAAACTCCAAAAGCTCTGCACAACTCACCACTCAATATAAAATTTGCTTAGAAATTGTAAGTAACATATCCTGCACACAACTCACTCAAATTCTCTTTACTTACTCGAACTAAAAGCAAACGATGAGAACCTAATAAAGCGTTAGCGAAGAGAGCGTGGCGTCGATCAAAAGCAATCCAAGTGACGTCGGCGACGAGAGTGGGACGTCAAGCAATAGCAGCGATTGCGGTTATTGCATTCCTCTATTGCACTTTGGAAATGACCGCGTCTTGATGCTGGGTTCAACAGCCGGCGGTTTAGCGGCGTCGAAATGGTCTTCGAAATTTTGTGTGTTTGCAGCTGGGTTCCCTCATGGGCCACCATGAACAGTTGGATATACAGTATTGGATATATGTATATATTGTCCGAATACCCAGAGGTCAAGCAAGCAGACTACCTTTTCTCCCTGGTGTACGTCGCTCCCAAGGCATATGCTGCCGTCCACACGTGCGCCAATGCTTCAAGAGACAGGGATGTAAGGTGCAAACCCGAACAAAACCGCCCAATACATCGACGGGGACCAGCGGACATGGGATGACCTCCTCCAGAATTCAGCCTGGTCATGAACAGCAGCGTCTCCGACACCACTAGATTCAGCCCCGCGCTCATCGTACTCGGGAGAGAGCTAAGATTACCAGGGGCTCTCTACAAGGAAACCACCCCAGGGTTGGGGGAAACCAGCGAAGCACCACACGAGAAGGTCGAACGACTTAAGGACATATTCAAAGTAGTACGCCAGAACACGCAACAGGCCTAACACGAGCAGAAGAAAACGTACAATCTCACCGACGCGAGTGGCGACCCACGATAGGATCTCTGGTTCTATTGCGGCATCACCACCTGTCTAAAGCAGCAGACAACTTCACCGCAAAGATAGCACCCAAATACGAAGGGCCGTATCGGGTAATTCAATTTCTCTTCCCCACTATAGTATGACTTCAGCAACAACCAGGGCGACAGCACCAACAGCAGGACAACACCGACGAGGAAGACCCTAGCGGAGAGCTGCAGAGCAACGCGAGCTTATGTGGGCCATTTATGGCAGTGCGCTGTCATAATGTCCTCGCCCCGGAAGGGGCAACCGCACAAATCAACGCAGTAAGATAGATATAGCTCCTTATGGGACACCTTTTTTAATACAAACAAAAAATGTACAATGTAAATCGCACCGTCAGGCAGGGCAGGGAGCAGACAGGTTCTAACACCGCCAGGTTTCTCCCCATAGGCATACGACTATGAACGCGGAACAAGCGACCGACGCCCAGCTTCTAGAAGCACAGAATGGTAACAGAGGAAACCCTAGTAGCTCGTTGTCGGCAAGAGTACGTCCGCCCCGCACCCAGTCCGACGACTGCTCCTCAGAAGGAGACGCGCTGGACAGGCCCATTATGCCACGGGTACTGGTAGACCCAGACGACATTGACGTGGCATGGGTACCCGGAACCGCCGACCTAGACGGGGCGTCCACACCACTACACCTGGCAGGTTCAGAAGATGCCTCACTGATAGCCCTCACGCTTCGGGTCGATAAGAGTTATGGAACCATCTACTTCGACCCTCGACTTCCCACGCGGAAAGGATGCACCTGCGCACCGCCACTCCCTTCCGGCACGCCAATCCGACAACGCCGATGCACCGTCAATGTCGCTAGCGGCCTCAGTATGCATCTGGCCCGATGCGGTGGAAACCCTGAGTATAGACGGCGGCCCACCTCGCCTAGCATCACCTCCGCCCCTTGGAGAACACGTCCGACGAATGGACCTGGACGACTTCCTCCGTCCAATGGGCCAGGACCTCAGCGATGCGCAAGAAGGTTTAACGGAGGGAGAGGCCTGTATCGCGGTCCAGCGGTGGGAACTAGACCCTGTGGAAGGAATCACGGAGAGCGAGGAAAAGGTCATATACGACGGTTCGGCAAGGCAAATAACCGAGTGCCACTAAAGCACGACATAGCGGTCCTCAACAGGCGGCTGGAGGACGAAAGCCCAGCGATGCATTACTCCAACATCAGCGACGAGGAGACACCTACGCCCGAATACGGCTCAGGGCTGGCTCCACGGGACCCGCTTCCTGGTGACACCACAAGCTCCAACCTACCACAGTCAGCGCCGTTGCACCTGACCACCGAAAAACATAGTTCCCAGAACGCAGCCAGTGCTCTAGGGACTCCGTGGATGAAGGCTGCCCGGAAATTCAAGGCTTTGCTGGACGCGCGCAACCGCGAACGGGCCGAGGCGGGCAGCGATTACGACAGCAGCAGTGTGGCAGAGGGGGCGGAGGACGACAGCGAGGAAGAGCCAGAGGCTCTGAGCAGCGAGTCCGATGATCAAGAATCCGGAGTCAGCGAGGGCGACTCATCATCCCAGGAAAGTTATGAACCACAGACGCCTTCCTACTCACCAAAGTAAGGGCAGTCGCCAGAAACCTTAAGCAGCGAGTCCCGATCAGGCACGGCGTCCCCCAATCCCCCAGGAGATCGACTCGCAGAGCGCCTCTTTGAGAAAATTCAACTTTTGAACACAGCTCAAACTATAGTTACCATGGATAAAGCTTAAGAACGCATCATAAGACCCAGGCTAATCAATGCATGCGCCGCAAAATTTAGGGACTAGCATTTGTGGCATTTTTACACGAACCTCAGGGTTGTTAATGTGCCTACGGATGAGATATCAGGCAGGTCTAGAGCTGCAGGTAACAGCCTTTCGGCCTTTCAGGAAGCGTACAAACCAACTCCATATAACGCTCTTCAAACTCCGCAGAAAAGGCGAAGAAAAGTCGACTCGGCATATCCACTCAAATTGAGGATCTCCTTGTGAGTCTCGCGAAATATCTCCCACACACCTTCCACCTGTTCCAGACGATTTTAAAAATAAATACCCGTTTTCCTAGATTCTGAATCTTTCTTAAAGATTATAGATTATAAATTATAGATTTTAAAGCTTGGTAACGCATTCACACCCTTTTGAAGTGACATTTCTTCCGAGCCCGAATTCGATTCCATATTACCACAGTATTTACTTTATTTCACCTATAAAACTCCAAAAGCTCTGCACAACTCACCACTCAATATAAAATTTGCTTAGAAATTGTAAGTAACATATCCTGCACACAACTCACTCAAATTCTCTTTACTTACTCGAACCAAACGCAAACGATGAGAACCTAATAAAGCGTTAGCGAAGAGAGCGTGGCGTCGATCAAAAGCAATCCAAGTGACGTCGGCGACGAGAGTGGGACGTCAAGCAATAGCAGCGATTGCGGTTATTGCATTCCTCTATTGCACTTTGGAAATGACCGCGTCTTGATGCTGGGTTCAACAGCCGGCGGTTTAGCGGCGTCGAAATGGTCTTCGAAATTTTGTGTGTTTGCAGCTGGGTTCCCTCATGGGCCACCATGAACAGTTGGATATACAGTATTGGATATATGTATATATATGTCCGAATACCCAGAGGTCAAGCAAGCAGACTACCTTTTCTCCCTGGTGTACGTCGCTCCCAAGGCATATGCTGCCGTCCACACGTGCGCCAATGCTTCAAGAGACAGGGATGTAAGGTGCAAAACCGATTAGCACAGATGTAATATACACAGAGTATAGAAGTAAAAGGTATAAATAAAATATCAACTAGAAAACTATAGATATTGGTTTTTTTTATGATTTTTATTTTGATTCCATTTGGCTTTTTAAATCATCAGAGTCGTTATAAACAATTTTTGTAAAGTGGTTTGGAGTTATGTCCTGATGTGCGGAAATTAACTGGAATAAAATAGAGATGTCAGTTATAATGGCTGGGTTCCCTCAAGGGCCACCATGAACACTTGTGTCCTCTTGGATATATATATATGTCCAAATATACAGAGGTCTATGTAAAAGGGATTCCTAGAGCCAATGCAAAACACTTATTTATCTTTAATTAATATATTTAAAAGAAAATGGAAAGCACAAAGACCAAAATGACAGCAGCGGTAGATAGATTTTACGTTCGCAAGCAGACTACCTTTTCTCCCTAGTGCACGTCGCTCTCAAGGCATATGCTGCCGTCCATTCGTGCGTTTCAAGAGAGCATAAATTGTAGAGTTTTGGCACCTTTAGATGTAAGATGCAAAACCGAACAGCACAGATGTAATATATCAATAGTATAGAAGTAAAAGGTATAAATAAAACATCAACAAGAGAACTATAGATATTCGATTGTTCTTATGATTTTTATTTAGGTTCTATTTGGCTTTTTAAATCATCAGAGTCGTTATAAACATTATTTGTAAAGTGGTTTGGAGTTATGTCCTGATGTGTGGAAATTAGCTGGACTAAAATAGAGTTGTCAGTTATAATGGTCCTTACTAATTCTTCAATTGTTGAGGACGTGTTCCCTAGATTATCATGGGTCGTATTTTCTAAGTTTACAAGATATAGTGGGTTATCAGAGCTCATTACCATATCCATACCACTTTTATTGAAAAGATCCATTATCCAGGAAACCACAAAGAAGCAAGCTGCGTTCATTGGAAATGCTCTTATCAGAGTAGAGTTCAATCCTCGAAAGAAAAAGAATGTACCCTCTTTTTCAAAACCCTTTTTTGCACAGTCGATGAACCCATTATATTTCGCATTTTTTCCTAGTGCATCTGCTTGCATATGCGTTTTTACTACATCAATGGGATAGCAGGCTAGCCATGACGCAATTCCAGCACAGCCTCCAGCCATAAGAGTGTATGGGATATTAGGAATTTCCCTTTGTCGCATTAGAAACTCATAGGTTACAAAGTAGCTGGAAAATCCTAAGATATTATAGAAAAAGAAAGAAAAAAATAGTATAAGTGCTTATTTATAACCATCTTTCCCGTTGATATTTATTGAAGGGACCCCTACATTTTATCGTTTACAACAAAAAACGAGAAGGAACGTGTGAATCCCTTCTGTGGATTTGGTTGCACTAGCTCTTATAGTTTCTCAGAAGTAGTCGCTCATCGGAGCGGACAGACAGACGGACAGACAGACAGACGGACAGACAGACAGACAGACAAACAGACATACATGGCTATATCGACTTGGCTATTGATGCTGATCAAGAAATATACATTTTATGGGGTCGGAAACGTTTCCTTCTCTGCGTTACACACATCCTCTTTTTGAGTACGGGTATTAAAATACATAAAATATTGCTTATACAGGACATCATTAGGGTCATTAGGATATTCAGCGTGCGACGTGTGAAAAAAAAAATTGTATGCGTTTCTCAATCCAAAAAATTGTTTTCGTCTCAAAAACCGTCTGCTTCGCGCAAGTACGCACAAAGTGCAAAGACAATATAATAACGCTCACATATTTCAATTGCCATATGCAAAATCGACGAAATTCGCGTCATTTGCACAAAATTTGAGAGCGTGTAAATCTAAAAATATGATCCGCCTGCATGTATGAGGTAAGCATGTATGTATGGTTAGCAAATAACTTTCGATAGAAAAAGTTTTTTTAAACTTCTTTTTCTTCAAAAATCTTTTTTGCGATTGACTGATTGGAAAATAAATAAATTTTATTATCTGTATTCATATTTAATTTCTAAATAATATATATTTATTTATATATTAAATAACTGCTTAAAGTCGCAAGAAGATTTAAGGCAGATCAGAAATATTGACAACCGTTTGCTGTACACATGTACTTGTATATGGACGCATTCGGGCTTCAAGAAAATTTTCTGATTTACCGGACACACGAAGAATACCCTAATGACAATTACTGGTATGTGAAGTCAATGTGCCTAGAAACACGATTGTTGTTGGAAAGTTGCTTAGCTGCTAATATTGGTGTAGAATGTTTTGCCGCCAGTGACATTGCGGAAACTAATGCTTCAACTGAGCTATCAATGTCATCTTTACAATAAATGTTTGGGCAGCCATCAATATGGGAACTTATATACTTCCTGTATTAAAGCCAATCTGTTTTGCTAGATGTTAGAAAGTGTGGGCGTTCCGAAAGCCGTGGCCGTAAATTTCAGGTAGAATGGGCGAGTGATCCGATGATAGATCTGTTAAGTGTTCTACATGGATGTGATCTTGCAGCACTCTTCGTATAACTGCAAAATCAATCAAGTCGGGTTGATTCTTTGGATCTGTGGCCAATATGTAGGTTTTCTCGGAGAGATTAAGTCTAGTTTGTTTCTTGGCGTTATTATAGCGTTATATAGTTGTCTTCCTTTCGGATTGGTAAGTCGAGATCCCCAATGGGTGTGCTTGGCATTGTAGTCAACAGCTGCTATAAATTGGTCACCTTATATGTCGAAGAATTTTCTAAATTCTGCTTCGGAAATGCAGACGCGCGGTGAGCAGTATACTGCGGCTAGGTTTATGTAGCCGCTCTGAATTTCAATATGAATTAATGTTGCCTGTAGATAAGGTGTAGCAAATGATGGCAACGGATAATGCCTTATGCGATTCTTGATTAGAACCCCAGAACTCCATGTGCCTTACCACCGGGATGATTGGTCGCATAGAAGTTATAGCCATCAAGGTGAAAATAATTTTTATTTGTTAGGTGGGCCTCTGATATGAGCATGGCGTCGATGTCGTGTTGAGCGAGGAATTGCAAGAGCTCGCATTTGTGCTGTTAAATGCCATTTCCGTTCCAGAAAGATATATTTAGACAACACATTTAAACTGATTTCTGTTTGAGTGGGAGCTCCAGGGGGAGATTTTGATTGCGAATATGCTCATGAAACTTAACGTACCCGTTCCTATAAGAATCTTATCCAATTTATAAGCAGTCTTTGGCTTCCCATAGAATGCTATAAACAATCTTTGGCTTTCCATAGTATGCTGTAAACAATTTTCGGTTTCCAATCAAGCCACTCAGACCACCCGGCCTTAATATAAACAATCTTTGATTTCACATAGAAGACCCTGGGTTTCAAACGTTTGTATTGCAGCTGTAGCGGAATTCTGCAAACGCTGCCATTTGGAATTTCACAATTCCTCGACTGGATGATCAAATCCAAACCGATCGAATCCAAATGCTTACAGAAGCCTCCCGAAGAAGAACTAAGAGGTTTTTATGAGAAAAATTATTAGAGGCCTTAGTGAGATGGATATCGCCACAGACAACGCAGACTGCCCGTAGAGTGCAATAAGTTTTCGTGTGTCTATATTCCTGGCAATTTGTGCATTGGACAGGTCCATTTCGTTTGTGCGGTTCCCCAACGGTGATCCTACGGTGCAGTAGATATTGAAGCTTGTAGATTGTGTGAACTTCATTTTTAGTTATATGCATGTGTCAGATGTCAGTTCTATCTTGAACATTGGCTGGGGAATTTCATTTCTATTTATTATGTTCATAGCCATTTTGATCTCGAAGGCCTTATCGTTAAGTCAATCTATTGTCTCATTTATTGGGACTGTTTGTTCGATTCCTTTGATAATCACTTGTAATCCTTTGCTACTGTTAAGTTGGTAGGTGTATTAATTAATTTTTTCATTTTTGAGGTATTTGACCACTGATCGATACTTTTGTTTGTCATTGACTTGTAGTTTTGTTTAATTTATGTTACCCCTTTTTATGGACGTGACATATACGCACAATTTGCCTGCCAAACTTTTCCTCAAGGATCCCAACAGACTTTTTCTGATAGATTTGGGGCTTTAAAATTTTTTAAAGAATGATGGTTTATTTTCTATGCCAGAACGTTTTTTTAAAGATAATTGAAACAGCTAGAAGTTAAGCCCAAACTCTTTGTGATTCCAGCTAACCGTCTGAGAAATATAAAGCATTCAAATGCAAAAACTTTTTAGGAAGTATTTTTTACAAAATTTTGACTTTAAAGTCAGGAAAAGTCGAAAAAAAATTACATCCTGTGTCCTTAATTTTTTTGTGTATAGGTGGCGTCGTTTAAGGTATTGTTTATTAAAATCTGTGGAGAAACTTTGGAGCTAAATTTCGTTAACCAAACCTAAAAAGTGAAAAAAATGAACAAAAAATACCTGTTGGAAGGTTGCGGGCCCAATTGCCAATTGGGAACAAAGCAAACGAAAAAGGGTTGTACATTTGGTACCTGTTCGCGTTGGAGGTTATTTGTTGACAGCAGCAAGGAAAGTTTAAAGGCTGTTTTGTAACACAATGGAAACCAAAAACCGTCTGTTCCCATCGCCCATGCTGTTCATAGGAAACATATCAAACAATGGCCACATTGTTTGAAAATATTAAATATAAAGAACACCAGTCGCATGTGACTTAAAAGTCGTAGCCATGTTAACGGGATTGCAAGGTGGTTACACAAAAAAATGCTGCTTCCTGTGTCTATGGGATAGAAGAGCTAGAGAACAGCATTACCCAAGAAAAACCTGGCCAAAACTGGAGGAATATACTTTGGGACATTACAACGTACAAAATGTAGTTCTTGTGAAAGTCCAAGACATTATTTTACCACCATTACACATTAAGCTGGGACTAATGAAAAATTGTTTTAAAGCACTGGATAAGGAAGGCGAATCAATGCGCTACCTAAAAACTGTTTTTCCACGTCTATCGCTGGCAAAAGTGAAAGAAGGAGTATTTGATGGTCTCCAAATAAGAAAACTACTAAAGGATGATGGATTTCCAAATATTTTATCTAGGAATGAAATAGCACCTTGGAACTCATTCCGAATGGTAGCAACAAACTTTCTTGGAAACAGCAAGTCGGATGATTATGTTAATATTGTCCAAGAGCCAATTAAGAACTATGAAAAAATCGGGGCAAATATGTCACTAAAAATCCATTTCCTACACTCCCACTTGGACTTTTTCCGACAAACCTAGGCGACGCACAGTGGGGCCTCAGCCGCAAAGAGGTGTCAAAAGTCAATGGATTTTTTGACCGCTTTGGATAAATCCAATACACGAATTCGATAGAGTATTTTCCAAAGCTTTAAAAAATAAAGTTTAAAAAGAATCGGACTATTAAATTAGGAGATATGAGCAATCAAAGTTGCAAATTACATCCTGTGTCCTTAATTTTTTTGTGTATAGGTGGCGTCGTTTAAGGTATTGTTTATTAAAATCTGTGGAGAAACTTTGGAGCTAAATTTCGTTAACCAAACCTAAAAAGTGAAAAAAATGAACAAAAAATACCTGTTGGAAGGTTGCGGGCCCAATTGCCAATTGGGAACAAAGCAAACGAAAAAGGGTTGTACATTTGGTACCTGTTCGCGTTGGAGGTTATTTGTTGACAGCAGCAAGGAAAGTTTAAAGGCTGTTTTGTAACACAATGGAAACCAAAAACCGTCTGTTCCCATCGCCCATGCTGTTCATAGGAAACATATCAAACAATGGCCACATTGTTTGAAAATATTAAATATAAAGAACACCAGTCGCATGTGACTTAAAAGTCGTAGCCATGTTAACGGGATTGCAAGGTGGTTACACAAAAAAATGCTGCTTCCTGTGTCTATGGGATAGAAGAGCTAGAGAACAGCATTACCCAAGAAAAACCTGGCCAAAACTGGAGGAATATACTTTGGGACATTACAACGTACAAAATGTAGTTCTTGTGAAAGTCCAAGACATTATTTTACCACCATTACACATTAAGCTGGGACTAATGAAAAATTGTTTTAAAGCACTGGATAAGGAAGGCGAATCAATGCGCTACCTAAAAACTGTTTTTCCACGTCTATCGCTGGCAAAAGTGAAAGAAGGAGTATTTGATGGTCTCCAAATAAGAAAACTACTAAAGGATGATGGATTTCCAAATATTTTATCTAGGAATGAAATAGCACCTTGGAACTCATTCCGAATGGTAGCAACAAACTTTCTTGGAAACAGCAAGTCGGATGATTATGTTAATATTGTCCAAGAGCCAATTAAGAACTATGAAAAAATCGGGGCAAATATGTCACTAAAAATCCATTTCCTACACTCCCACTTGGACTTTTTCCGACAAACCTAGGCGACGCACAGTGGGGCCTCAGCCGCAAAGAGGTGTCAAAAGTCAATGGATTTTTTGACCGCTTTGGATAAATCCAATACACGAATTCGATAGAGTATTTTCCAAAGCTTTAAAAAATAAAGTTTAAAAAGAATCGGACTATTAAATTAGGAGATATGAGCAATCAAAGTTGCAAATTATTTCCGTGTGCAACAATTTATTCAACTTTCATTGACATACTGCATCTTTCAGCTAGAATAAAAATTAAACTGTGTGAGGTATCATTTTGTTTTTGGTATCATTTACTAGGTGTATTAATTTTTATCAATATTCAATGAAAAACTGCTTCGTTGCACAGACAGTTCTAGAGAAAAACGTACTTTCCAAACCATCTAAATTTGTTTGTTTTCAACTTTTACCTGAACTAAAAAAAGTACATTTTGTATTCCCGAAATATTTTTTATACGGGCTCTTTGCATATATCTTTACCTAAATCAAAGTCCATATGCACCTTTGGTTTTTGGTTCTAAATCGATAACAGTGACGCTACCTCGCACGGAAAACGTCAAAATTCGGATTTTGTATGGGAATTTGAGCTGCGACAGCCCATTTTTTGACGTTTTTCGTGCGAGGTAGCGTCACTGTTATCCATGTAGAAGCCAAAAAACCCAAAGGTGCACGTATGGACCTTTGATTTAGGTAAAGAAATATGCAGAGCCCGTGTACAAAATATTTCGGGAATACAAAAATGTACTTTTTTTTAAATACAGGTCAAAGTTGAAAAACAAAAAAAAATCAGGTACTTATGTACTAATGAAACTATATACTCAGGTACACTCAATAATTTAACCATTTTTAAGTTTTCGCTATCTAAGTTATGTTGTTAGCTATTAATCCATTTGAAGGTAGGTTTTCGCTATCTAAGTTATGTTGTTAGCTATTAATCCATTTGCAGGTAAATCTTTTTTGAACTTGGACCTACATTTTTCAAAAGTTTTTTTAGCATTGCATATGCAGGTTGGCCGTTATATTTGACCTGAATTTGACCAAGTTTTTTAACCTGCTTTTTATTTTGGTATAGTATATGCATATGTATATATTTGAAAGGTTGTGTTTAGATGTATGTTTATGAACTAAATTGAGTAGTAATGGATACAGCTTTTGTTACTACGTAATGATAATGTTTCTTTCAATATGTTTTATAAGCGTCTGACAACTGATGAAATTACGACTGACTAATACGACGACTGACAACGGAATAGCGAGAGACCTCTGAGCGGCGTCGGCTGACGCTTCTTGACTCTCGCTTTCGCGATCTCCTCTTTGCTCTCTCTGCTCTCTCGGTGAGGTCTGCGCTTGTGTGCTTGGCCTAACCTTCTTACATATATATTGCAGTTCTTTTTTGGATGATTCCTTAATTGAAGAGGACAATTTTTAATATGGCATTTCCCCATTGCAAGCAAGAATAACATGTATGGAGTTTATTTTAAAACTTGCATATACCCGCGAACGGAAGAATCTTTTGACGATAGCATGCCAGTCAAAGAGAAACATAAACACAGGAAAAAAATGATTCAAGACGAATTCTTTGCGAAGCTTGGACTGAGGGTCGACTGTCCCAAATATGGATACGGGAACACAAACGATGGAAACTCATCCCGGAAATTCTTTAAGGAACACGAAATTACAGCAAAAATAACTGGAGTGGATGAAGGCATTATCCAAAGATTGGCTGTAATTTTGAATATTTTAAACTGCAAGGACAAAATTAACACTCGCAAATTTGGCGAATATGTCTCGAAGACTGCAGAGTTGTTATTTGAAAAGTATCCAAAAAAGAAGCTTACTCCAACGCTTCATAAAATTTTGGCACACGTTCAAATTTGAATAGAACATCAGAGCCTTCCAATTGGAGAGATGTCAGAGGAGGCCCAGGAAACGAGAAACAAGGATTACAAGAAATTCAGGTACATGAATACTTGTAAAATATTACGAACAAGGCAAAATCAGGATATTTTCAACATGTTGGCAGCCTCTTCAGATCCATTTATTTCAACTATTAGACATGTGAAATCCAAAAAAGAATTAGAAAGTATTTATTCTTCAGAAATGTTAAGATTATTGGATATTCCCAACGATCCATCGGAAATATATGCATGTTTTATAGTAAACCAAAAATAAATATAAATAAAAAAAATTTTTTTTTCTTTTCTTTTAAATTCTGTTTAAGTTAAAAATTAAATTTTGCATAGGAAAATATGCACTGGTAACTAAGTTCAACTTTGGCTATTTATTGTAAAGCTTCTCGATATTGTAGCACCATGTACTTTTAAAGACAAAATTCTGACAGTTTTTTCTTTTAAACGCAATTTATTTCATGAAGATAACTTGATTCGTTCGGAAGCTATTAATTTAGCAAGCTGAAATGGCCAAAGGCACCACTGTGCGAAACAAAGAATATTCTTTATCAAAAAGCATTGCAATAAATAAATTATGTCATTACATCAAAATTATCGTTTTTTAACTTCGATGAATTCCTAAACATTAAATTTATTTAGTAAGCAGCGAAGCGCGCGGGTCTGCTAGCCCCATATATATTCCTGATCAACTTCAATAGCCGGGTCGATATAGCTTTATCTGTCTGTAAGTCTGTCCGTCTTGATGAGCGCCTAGATCTCAGAGACTGTAAGAGCTAGAGCTACCAAATTTTGTGTGCAAACTCCTGTAATATCACACTGAATAAATCACGCCCCGCAAATGACGAACACCTGTGGAATCCACCATTTTAAACTTACTTGAAAACCGAGAATCGCAACATGATAGAGAATAACAATATTTATTATATTGGCAAATCTGGACCAGATCGGATCAATATTTATTTATTTAATTATGTTTTCCTAGTGCCATTCATAACGTCAGTGCACAAGTACAGAGCGGACCAATCAAAATCCCTAATGAGGTTATTAAGCTTCGTAAACTCGGCTTTACGAAAGCAACGGACACGTTCAGATAGCCTACCCGTTCGATCCAATACAGTAGGCCCAATATCGACCGACACTTCGAATGTAGGATGGTAGGAGTGTTCTGGTATAGTGAGCGGAAGGGCTCGGGTTAGCAACGCCAACAGATCAAGCAATCGACCCAAGGAATTTTTCACATGGTTGACTTGAGACAGGGATAGGTCCAACAAACCGTCTATAAAGTCATGTCGTGCATTGGCACAAGGTTATTGGACTCGTTAACAGAAGACCAAACAGTATCTGGAAAATTAAAATCGCCAAGAACTATCATATGGTCTTTATCTGATAGCGAGGAAGAAACAGTTTTTAAAGCGGAAAGGTGATGCTCGTATATTGAAATATCCGAGGAAGGTGCAATATACGAGTAAGTAATGAAAATGGAAAAGCCTGGGAGAATCAGTTTTACGCACACGAATTCCAGGCTCCGACGTAAAGTTTGAGTCCACTGCAATGACGACCCCTCCTCCACGTCGAGGCGAACGGTCATTTCTAACGATTGTGTACCGACCTGCCAAAACTTCGAAAATAAAGATGTCCGGCTTTAACCAGGTCTCGGTAAACACAATAACGTGGGATGAGAGTGCGAGACTCTCAAGAGAAAGAGTGCTGAGCTTATCACGCAAGCCTCTAGCATTCTGGTAAGTAAATTAAAGTGATGTTAGTTTTTTGGATGGATTGAAATAGAGCGGGAAGATGATGGTGGAGATGGATCACTGGTCTGACTACTAGGAAGAGTTATGAGGGGCCTATTCTTCTTGGATTTGTATTCTTTCACCACCAAATGCTCCGACCAAAATTTGGCAGAGCAAATGGTGGCGAAATGAGTCGAGGAGACGCTTATTTTGAAGGAAGCTATCTCCCTGGCATAAGGGAAATTAAACTTCTCCACCTCTAAGCCATCGGCTTTTATTTTGCTTTGAATAAAAGCAGTTACATCGTTAGATGTAAGGTAAGGGGCAAGCCGTGATACAAAACTTTTCCGCTTTGGTGGGACTCCCACCAGCGGTTTTAAAACCACAGGTCTGGGACCTGTGATGGCAATATCCGGTGGTCCAGGACGTCTATTAGCTGGTGGGGGCGAGACTGATGGGATAGTTATGCAGTTGGGTTCGGACTCGACAGACACGGACGCTACAGAATATGCTTCACCAGCAGCGATCGTTGCCCTTGGAGTGACAAACGTGATCAACTGCTGCACTGACGGAGTGGTCGGAGTTAGTTTTTCGGATGACGGCGGACGAGAGGCAGTCGGCACTTGCAAGTCCCGCGGAGTGGACTTCTTGCGCCTCGGAGACTCAGCCAGCAGCTGCAAACTTCTGAACTAAGTGTCCATGGCCAAGAACTGTATGTGCAACGAAGCAGTTTTTCATTGAATATTGATAAAATTAATACACCTAGTAAATGATACCAAAAACAAAATGATACCTCACACAGTTTAATTTTTATTCTAGCTGAAAGATGCAGTATGTCAATGAAAGTTGAATAAATTGTTTCACACGGAAATAAATAAATAATAATAAAAGTCCGATTCTTTTTCAACTTTATTTTTGAAAGCTTTGGAAACTACTTTATCGAATTCGTGTATTGGATTTATCCAAAGCGTTCAAAAAATGCATTGACTTTTGCCACCTCTTTCCGGCTGAGGCCCCACTGTGCGTCGCACCAATACTAGCCAATGAAAATACAACGTGGCATTTCTCCCCGCCGTCACTTTGGTGGCATTTGGGAAGCAGGCGTAAAATCGATGAAACATCATCTAAAAAGGACGATCGGAGAAGTCAAACTCACCTTTGAAGAGATGGCAACAATATTAGCCCAAATTGAAGCAGTACTAAACTCTCGCCCACTTTATACCTCAAGTGAAATTAATGGCGAAGATGTTTTGACACCTGGGCATTCTCTAATTGGTAAACCAATGTTGCCGATACCAGTTCCAGAGGAAGATGTGGCCATAACATCCCTTAATAAATGGAAACTATTTCAGAAACTTCAAAGAGACTTTTGGAAACGATGGAAAGGGGAATATCTGCATACACTTCTACAAAGAAACAAGTGGAAACAACCTGAGGAGAATCTCCAGGATGGAGATATCGTTCTAATTAAAATCGAATACACACACCCGTCAAAATGGCCCCTAGCCAGAGTCCTACAAACTCATCCAGGAAACGATGGTCGAGTACGAGTAATATCATTGGAATTGGAGAAAAGTAATATCAAGCGAACAATACACAAAGTGTGTCCCATCGTTAAAATCGAGGAATACGCAAACAGCGGGAATCAAAACAACGCTTACCACAATGAAGCATCGGAAATTCAACCTATGGGGAACGCTACTTTGCTTACTCATGATATTGCCAATATGGATAGCAGCACCCATTAACGTCACTAATGGAATACTACACGTGATGTTAGATAAGGCAGCCGTATATCTGGACCCACTAGGACAAGTAAAAGTCATGGAGTCAAAATGGAATTTGATATAAAGTCATTATCGAATAATGGAAAAGTAATGGGAAACATTGACTCATCCTTGAAGAACGAGGTTGTAGAAATTAACGACAGAGAAGCAAAACACTGGGATTACATTGGCTACCTAAGGAAGACAACTTTTAATTTGAAGTCAACAAAACGGTCCGTTCTGTCGCAAGTAGCTCGGATTTTTTATCCAATTGGATGGTTGTCTCCAGTTACAGTCATCGCAAAATTCTATGTGCAGAATCTTTGGTTACACTACTCGACAAAATTAAACATTTTATTTCGGCTGTGACCCAAAATATTTTTTTTTCGAATTTTCCTGAGTTTTTAAAGTCAAAATTTCGTGAAAAATACCGCAAAAAAATTATCAAATTTGAACTTAACAGCTTAATTTCTTCCAGACGTTAAGCTGTAGCTACAACGTGTCTGGGTCTTATTTATGGCTGCATTTGTCAGCTTTTTAGAACTGCAATGTAACATGCAACCAAAAATAAGATACCTAAGTTGTATGAAAAATAGAAGCACTACCTCTGAAAAAAATACATGATTTTAAAAAATTCTTAAAAAAAAACTAAACTATAAAAAAACACCATAATTCTTTAAAAATTATAAGTCCCGAAATCTATTACAAAAAGTCATTTTGGGCCACAGCGGAAATGTCGTGTTGAGTAGTGCTATTAAAAGTGACATGGGACGAAGAATTATCCAAAGACCTCACAGACGAATGGAAAAAGTTCACAGCGAGCATGGATATGTTAAAAGATCTTCGTATTCCTCGATGGTTTGGCACTCATCTTCACTGTCAGGCGGAAATGTATGGATTCGACGATGGATCAGAGAAAGCATACGGAGCATTAATTTATTTAAAAACACCCTACACTATAAAACTTCTGACAGCGAAAACAAAAGTAAAACCTAAAAAAATCGGAAGACACTACCCAAGCTGGAATTATGCGCCGCTCATTTGCTAACTAATGATAATAACTAATGCTAACTGAATCGCGCAGCAGGATCAATACCACAAGCTAATGCAATGTATGCTTGGAGCGACTCAACAATTACTTTAGCATGGATTCGCGAAAGTAAAAACAAAGACAAGTTCATAAGGAAACGAGTGGACGAAATAAAAAGTAACGTGCCACAAGCAATATGGCATCATGTTAGCACAAAGGACAACCCCGCTGACAGTGCATCGCGAGGAATCTCTCCAACCAAATTACAAGATCTACGTATTTGGTGGGAGGGCCCAAGTTGGCTGATCTTACCACAAGACCGATGGCCAATAACGTCAAACGAACATACGGAACATAAATGTACATTTGTCAATTTAAAAAATGAAGGAGAATTTATGAATGAGCTTGCCCGGCAAAAATCCTCCAGCTGAACCCTCCCCGAGGGCGCCGGCTGGGCAATGGGCACTGCATTATCCCGAATCGGGTAATGCATTGCCGCTTGCTCTGTCCGGGGTAATGCAGTGTCCAGCTAAGGTCGGGTCCAGGTCTTCCCGATATAACATTGGGGGAACTGAACCATGACCATGGCTGGAGGTGCCTGGCGGGTAGGCATAAAACGCTAGGGGGTGGTTCCCCCGAAAAATATCAACTTATGGACCTTCGGGCCACCATGGAGCGGAGAATGGATCAAACCGGGACTGGGATGTCAGTCCAAACGTCGGTGGAAAGCGTGACTGCTACCACCGGCGGGCACGGAGAGGAGCAATCCCCTCTGCGTGTCGCCAGTGGTCACAACTCTGGTATGGCGGGAGCAGGCCCTACCAGTTTTAAAGCTACTGCCACAAAAACGCCTCAGTGCACGCTGAGACGCACAGGTGCTGTTGTCGAGACAGACTCGGACCTGGAGAGCGTTCTCAGCGTCAGCAAAACCGAAGAGGATAGCCTACTTCGCTCGCCTGAACCAGGTACCAGCTCCCTGCGTAGGGAAAGGCCGAAGCGTTCCAGGGAGGGAATGAAGGCGAAGTCCCAATACAAGGCGGCCCTCAAAATCAGGAGCCGGCTCCAAGGCAAGGTTGGCATCTCCCAGGAGGAGAAGAGCAAACTGGCCTGGGCTGAGCAAAAAGTAGAGGAGGGACGTCTTCACTACTCGCAGCTGCCTCAGATGCAGGCGACGAAGGGCGAATTCGCCAATAAGGTTGAGGAGATGATGGCCACCAAAAGGCAACGCTCGATCGAGAGTGCCAAGGACACTCCGGCGAGCAAGCGGCAACGCGGGCCCAAGGTGGTCATCACCCAACCCAAAGCGAACAAGCCAAAACAGAAGGCCAGGATGAGTGACGTGTCCAAGAGACACCTCATTGTGGCCCTGATCGATCGCAGCGAGGAGAATGGAAAGATGACGGCTGAGCAGTGGAAGCAGGTCCATGCCAAGCTCGTCGAATCCCTCTTTGAGCGAATGGAGGACGAGCCGGACGCTCCCATGCCCACCTTTGACGGTGCGGGATGGTTGAACGGGGTAAAGATCCTGAAGTGCAATGACGACCCGACGAGGAAGTGGTTGGTGCAGGCGGTACCCAAATTGGAAGCGATGTGGGAGGGGGCCAAGCTGGAGGTGGTGGACAGGGAGATGATCCCGTCCGTCCCGAAGGCGAAGGTGCTCTTCCCCATTGCAGTCCAGGGTGACCGAGCACTGAAGCTTCTTCATGATCCTGCAGATAAACAAGGAGGCGGAGGACATCCTCTACCCGAGATTTGGGAAGATGGCGTGGGGCGTAGGTAGCGTCTACCTACGTCTCAAAAAACGCCACCCAGGGGACAAGGATGCGCACACCCTGCAGGCAGGCGAGGTGGAGAAGGACCTAGGTCTGGATACCATCCTGGAGGCCGCCCAGGGTCTTGCGTTGGACGACTCGGAGGAAGAGGAGGAGGACGGAGACCTGACCGTGATAGTCAACCCGTCGATGGAGGTTGAGCCAGCCACTCATGACAGTGAGGGTGCTGCAGCTCAACCTTCATAAGAGTAAGCTCGCGTCGGCGGAGCTCCTTATTGCCTTGGAGCAAGGGCCCGTCGACATAGCTTTGGTCCAGGAGCCATGGATTGCCGCGGGCAATGCTGTGGCCGGACTAAAGTCCCCTAATTACCACCTCTTTCACCCACCATCGGTAAGCAGGACCAGAACTGCCGTACTTGTACGAAAGGGCATCCACGCTTACCTTATGTCTCATTACAGCACTGACGACCTAACTGCGGTGATGCTCGAAAGCGAGGACAAGCGCCTGATGGTAGCTTCCTGCTATATGGCACATGACAGACCGGCTCCACCGGAAGAGCTAAGGAGTCTGGTGGCGCAAGCCAGCCCGGAAGACCAGCAACTCTTAGTTGGGACGGACGCAAACGCCCACCACAGTGTGTGGGGAAGCCCCGATATCAACGACCGAGATGAGTCACTTCTAGACTTTATACTATCTACTAACCTAGATGTAGCAAACGTGGGAGAGGAACACACCTTCGTAGGTCCCACCTCGTCTAACATGCTAGATCTAACACTCGCAACGGGAAAGAGTACGTTGGTATCTGAATGGAGAGTCCTTGAAAGACCATCCTTCTCGGACCACAAGTACATTCAGTTTAAGTGCGAATTCAAAGACACTCCGAAGATAACTGTCTATAGAAACCCCCGGAACACAAACTGGGAAAAGTTTAAAAAGACAGTTACCTCGAAGCTCGCGACTCGGCCGGGCACAGTGAAATCTCCGGAAGACATAGGGACGTCCCTAGAGACACTATCCAAGGAACTACTGGATGCCTACCACGCATCATGCCCACCCTCAAGAACGAAGAAGAGGACCAAACCACTTTGGTGGAACCGGGACTTATCGCTTCAAAGAAACAACCTCAAAGACAACCTCAAAATCGTCAAACTGACGAACGATGAGATAATCAATGAGGAATACAAAACCCTACTCAGGGAGTACAAGAAGGAAATACGCAGGGCACAAAGAAACTCGTGGAGGAACTTCTGCTCCAATATCGAGAAAGTCCCAGAAACGGCTAGACTCCGGAAGCTGCTATCGAAGCAAACAACCATACAGAGTCAGCTGAAGCGAAATGATGGACAGTGGACTGAGGGCAGCGAAGAAGCCCTAACAGCACTGATGGAGGATCACTTCCCAGGATGCACCGCGGTTGCTGACGCCACAGAGCATCAGTACCTAGCAACTGATGAACAGCATCCTCCAAAAGATCTCATATCGTCTAAGAGAATCCACTGGGCTATAGACTCCTTTGTGGGTACAAAAGCACCTGGACTAGACGGTATATTTCCAGCCATGCTACAGGTGACCAAAGACGTGATCACCCCATGGCTCTCTGCAATATACTCAGCTTGCCTGAGCACAGGCTATATCCCTATCCAATGGAGGACCTCGAGGATTGTCTTTCTTCCGAAGGCAGGAAAGAGCAGCCATATGAGTCCTAAGGATTATAGTCCGATAAGCCTCACATCCTTTCTACTCAAAACTTTAGAAAAGCTGCTGGATCTACACATCAGGAACGATGTATGGGGACAGTTGTCAACCAACCAGCACGCATACACCAAAGGGAAATCGGTAGAGACGGCATTGCATTCGCTAGTAGCTACCATCCAGAGGGCCCTTTACAATAAAAAGTATGCTCTAGGAGTGTTCGTAGACATATCCGGAGCATTCAACAACGTGAATACGAACGCGATAATGGACCATCTTGAAGCGACCAACACACATCCCTAACTTTACCTCTGGATAAAGAACCTTCTCAGCTGCAGAAGGGTGTATTCAGAGTGGGTCACCGCTTCCATGGTAAAAGGGGCGCACAGAGGCACACCTCAGGGTGGGGTCCTGTCGCCCCTCCTATGGAATCTGGTGGTCGACGACCTAATAAAGAGATTCGAGAGGAGAGCCCCAAAAATAACAGCCTATGCGGACGACATAAGCATAATTATCACGGGAGTATGTCCATCGACCCTCAGCTCTATAATGGAATCAACACTCAGGGAGATATGTGAGTGGGCGGAAAAAGTAGGACTCAGTATCAACGCGGACAAGACGGACCTTATCCTCTTTACCAAGAGATATAAGGTGCCAGCATGGACCCCCCCGAAAATCGACAGAACCAGGCTGACTCCAAAATCACAAGTCAAATACCTCGGCATAGTACTGGACAGCAAGCTGGCATGGAGACCCAATGTAGTGGAGAGGGTGAAGAAGGCCACCATTGCGCTATATGCATCCAAGAAGATGCTTAGCAGCACATGGGGCCTATCACCAGCTCTAGTGCACTGGATCTACATCTCGGTGGTGCGACCGACTCTGCTGTATGGTGTTTTAGTGTGGTGGCAGGCTACGGAAAAAAGGACATACAATAAGCTAATGGAAAGAACTCAGCGGCAGGCAATGCTCTGCATCACAGGGGCGCTGAGGTCAACCCCAACAAAAGCTCTCGAAAACATTACTAGGAATAGATCCCCTAGACATCCACGCGCAACTGATTGCAGGAAAGGCAGCACAGCGCCTAGTCGCATCGGGCAACATGTCGCTGCACGGATTCGGGCACAGTTCAATCGGCCGAGACATGATCAGTATAACTGACTACATGATCCCCAGAACATGCCTGGATGTCGAAACAACATCATTTATGGGACCCGACGACTGGAAAAAGGGTCGGGACCAGACTCAGCACCTCAACATTTACACAGACGGCTCCAAGATGGAAGGAGGAGTAGGAGCGGGCTTATACTGTACAGACCCTGAGATAAGGCTGTCCTATAAGCTACCGGACCAATGCAGCATATTCCAGGCGGAAGTTTTCGCGATACGGAAAGCTGCGGAGGCTGCTCAGTCTACGGATCGTCCACACGACGTGATCAACCTGTTCGTGGACAGCCAGGCGGCGATAAGATCCATGCAGTCGTCAGTGGTCGGTTCCAAAAATGTCTTGGCAAGCAGGGAGGCACTAGAAATCCTAAGCACGACTAAGTCAGTGCGGATCTACTGGGTTCCCAGCCACCAAGGCATCGATGGTAACGAGATCGCTGACGTTCTGGCTAAGGACGGCGTCAGGTTGGAAAACGACAGAACTGAGAACGTATCGGTCTCCCTTAGAACGCTCCAAAGCTATCTAGAGAAGAAGGCCAACACTAAAGCAAGGAACAGGTGGAGCAACACCACCACCTGCAGAATCTCAAAGACCATGTGCAGGGAGCACAATGGAAAACTCAGCCACTACCTACTGCACCTACCACGGAAGGACTGCAGAATGCTAGTGGGAATACTCACAGGTCGCAGCTGTCTGGCTGCGGAACATGCTGTTAAGCTGGGCATCACCAACAGTGGCAGCTGCAGGAAATGCGATGAACCCGGGGCCATCGAAACCCTTGAGCATCTCATCTGCATCTGCCCGGCTCTTTCATAGGCTAAGCGAAGATACCTAGGCGCCTCGGTGCTGGCATCGCTGGAGGATGCCTCCAGGAGGACGCCAGGGGAACTTCTTTCCTTCGCGAAAATCTCCTCGATCCTCACGGAGTTCGAAACCGCGTAAATAACTCAGGAAGGTCCATGCACACCCATCCGGATAACTAAGGGCCATATTGGCCTATGAGAGGCCACATGAGGGCCGTCCGGGTTAACCTAACCTAACCTAACCTAACCTATGAATGAGCTTGTGGCACGCTATTCGAGTTGGCTCAAAATAAAGAGAGTAGTCGCACACATAAGGCGGTTTTACCATAAAGGCACCACCTTACCGCAGTATTTGACGTCAGTGGAATTGCAATCGGCTGGAATGCTCATTATAAGGGTATGCCAAAACAAGCAGTTTGAAGACGAAATTCAGCAGCTCAAACGAGGAGGAACAGTGAAAAACACCAACAGGATCAGCAGCCTCTACCCATTCTTGGACAAAGATGGACTACTTAGAGTAGGTGGACGTTTGATTAAATCTGACCTTCCGTTTAACAAAAAACACCCAATTATACTTATAAAGTAGCATCTAACTCGACTCATAATTAAAGAATGCCATCATGCAACCCTTCATGGAGGAAATGAATTGATGGAAGCGATGATTAGACGTCAATTTTGGATATTATCAGCCAACAAAGGATATAAAGCGAAAGTGCGTCAAAGTGCGTCAAATGCATCCGATATCGTCAGGAAGCAGCTAAACAAATGATGGATGGGAAACCTACCACCAGAACGAAAAACAATGTCCAGCGCGTTAACACACACAGGAGGGGATTATGCAGGACCATTTCATATGAGATGTTCCAAAGGAAGAGGCCAGAAGTCTTTCAAAGGATATGTAGCAGTGTTTATATGCTTTGCAACTAAAGCGATTCACTTGGAAGCAGTAAGCGATATGACAACAGAAGCATTCTTGGCAGCTCTTAGGCGTTTTACAGCACGGCGAGGAAAATGCGCTCACCTATATTCGGACAATGGAACGAATTTTGTGGGTGCCAACCAATGTCTAGACGCAAACAACGTGGCATTTCTCCCCGCCGTCACTTTGGTGGCATTTGGGAAGCAGGCGTAAAATCGATGAAACATCATCTAAAAAGGACGATCGGAGAAGTCAAACTCACCTTTGAAGAGATGGAAATGATGGAAAGGGGAATATCTGCATACACTTCTACAAAGAAACAAGTGGAAACAACCTGAGGAGAAAGGAATACACACACCCGTCAAAATGGCCCCTAGCTAGAGTCCTACAAACTCATCCAGGAAACGATGGTCGAGTACGAGTAATATCATTTGAATTGGAGAAAAGTACTATCAAGCGAACAATACACAAAGTGTGTCCCATCGTTAAAATCGAGGAATACGCAAACAGCGGGAATCAAAAATTAGCGGACAAAACAACGCTTACAACAATGAAGCATCGGAAATTCAACCTATGGGGAACGCTACTCTGCTTACTCATGATATTGCCAATATGGATAGCAGCACCCATTAACGTCACTAATGGAATACTACACGTGATGTTAGATAAGGCAGCCGTATATCTGGACCCACTAGGACAAGTAAAAGTCATGGAGTCAAAATGGAATTTGATTGTATACTTTGATATAAAGTCATTCCTCGAAACGAATGATTGTATAAATATTATGCTGCTGAAAAGTTCGTTCGTTCTCTTTCGTTGTGACCAGACGTGTTTTTGTTTTGCGCTCCTCATTTTCCTTTTATTTTGCTTGAACAGCCGGTGTTTTATTTTAAAATTATTTTCAAATTAACTCCCTGACTATCTTTAACTTAAAATCAATCTTTAACCGCGGGTGCATGCCTAATAATTGCGAAAAAACACAACTTATTTACTTAATTTTTGTGCCTCGGTTAGTCGTGTGCCTGTGTTGTTGCTTTTCGTAAGTACGCCCTCTCATTACATTTAGCCGCTCTTTGTCGTAGCTATTATCGCCTATAACTTTCTCTCTATCACCTAAATCCCAATAACTGTTCTTTCTCTCTCGCTCTTTCTGTTCATAGCGCTCTCAGTTATAAGCTGTTGCTGCAACCCTCTTCTCTCATCTCAGTTTTTTCGTTTTTGCTTTAAGCATAGCTTTAAGCATTTGCTGTGCACATTGGTCTGATTACTATTTGTTTTGAACTTTTTTCTCGATAAAAAAAATTAAAAGACAACATTATGGATTTTTCGGTTGTCTGTGCCAAAAAAACCTGCAAGAAGCAGATTACCTATGACCAGCTTAATATCCCTTGCTGGCTTTGCGAAAGCGTAGTGCACGCAAAATGTGTAGGGATCACGGGCCGTGTAGGAGATGCCATTTCCCAACACAATGGCCTGCACTATAGTTGTGAGGAATGCCGTGCTGTGGAGAACGACATGCGATCGTTCATGAGGCAGACGCGCAGTGGCTTCAAGGAGATGATCGTTGGCTTTAAACAGCAATATTATCGGCTCTTGGCCATGGACCCTCAATTTAGCAGTTTTAAACTGCTGAATGAGTCTCCTAGGCGCAAAAAGGTGACTCCGAGGGATCTGCAAGTGCCAACTGTCTCTCAGCCACCGACCGCTGAAAAACTAACTCCGACCACTAACACAGTGCAGCAGCTGATATCGTTTGTCACTCCAAGGGCAACGATCGCTGCTGGTGAAGCAGATTCGGGACCCGGATGCATCACTTCGGAAAGTATGCAGGTAGATATGTCTGTAGCGTCCGTATCTGTCGAGTCCGAACCCAACTCCATAACTATCCTATCAGTCTCGCCCCCACCAGCTAATAGACGTACCGGACCACCGGTTATTGCCATCACAGGTCCCAGACCTGTGGTTCCAAAACCGCTGCTGGGTAGTTCCTACAGAAGCGGAAAATTTTGGTATCACGGCTTGCCCCTGACCTTACATCTAACTATGTAACTGTTTTTATTCAAAGCAAAATAAAAGCCGATGGCTTAAAGGTGGAGAAGTTTAATTTCTCTTATGCCAGGGAGATAGCTTCCTTCAAAATAAGCGTCTCCTCGACTCATTTCGCCAGAATTTGCTCTTCCAAATTTTGGCCGGAGCATTTGGTGGTGAAAGAATACAAGGCTAAGAAGAAGAATAGGCCCACCATAACTCTTCCAAGTATTCAGACCAGTTCTCAATTTCTATCTCCACCCTCATCTTCCCGCTCTATTTCAATCCATTCAATAAAATAACTGCCTCACTTTTAGTTACTTATCAGAATGCTAGAGGCTTGCGTAGTAAGCTCAGCACTCTTTTTCTTGAGAGTCTCGCATTCTCGTCCCACGTTATTGTGTTTACCGAGACCTGGTTAAAGCCGGACATCCTTAGTTCCGAAGTGTTCGCAGGTCAGTACACAATCTTTTTATTATTTGCTCGTATATCTTAATATACGAGCATCACTTGTCCGCTTTAAAAACTGTTTCTTCCTCGCTATCAGATAAAGACCATATGATAGTTCTTGGCGATTTCAATTTGCCAGGTACTGTTTGGTCTTCGTTTAATGAGTCTAATAACCTTGTGCCCATGTCACGACATGACTGTATCGACGGTTTGTTGGACCTATCCTTGTCTCAAGTCAATCATGTGAAAAATTCCTTGGGTCGATTGCTTGATCTGTGCTTTGTCTCAGATCCAACCATAGCGTTTCTAACCCGAGCCCTTCCGCTCACTATACCTGAAGACTCCGACCATCCTACATTCGAAGTGTCTGTCGATATTGGGCCTACTGTATTGGATTGAACGGGTAGGCTATCTGAACGTGTCCGTTGCTTTCGTAAAGCCGAGTTTACAAAGCTTAATAACCTCATTAGGGATTTTCATTGGTCCGCTCTGTACTTGTGCACTGACGTTATGAAAGGCACAAACATATTTTACAATGTACTCGATACACTTTTTGATTCTTGTGTCCCACTTTCTTGTCCGATTAGATCTGGGAAGCCTCCTTGGTTTACCAAAGAGTTATCCAGTCTAAAAAACTTAAAATTAAGACTATATTAAAAATATCAAGAAAATGGTTCTCCGACTTCTCTCTTTCGCTATGTATTAGCGCGGTCAAATTTCTCCATTCTTAATGCTCATGCTATACAAATTACCTATCTAGATGCAGGATACGCTTTTCACAGGACCCCAAATAGTTTTACAGCTTCGTTAATAGTAAGCGTAGAATGTCCGCATATCCATCCTTGCTATCTTTTTGCCCAATTTTTCCAAACAACCTTCCCATGAAAGCTACTCCGGTGAGCCGTATGCATACAGTTTACCAAGGTCGAATGGCATTTTCAGCCCCTTGTTAAATTAAAGTTCACTGCTTCATGATCTTCGACTAGTAAAGCCGGTGTTTTCACCAGGTCCTGACGGAGTTCCCGGCTGTGTACTCAGGTACTGTGCCGACTCTCTGTGTGGACCCCTGCTTAAACTATTCGCCCTATCCATTAATTCTTCATGCTTCCCCCGATCTGGAAGGAATCTTTTATTATTCCTCTCCATAAGAAAGGTAGCAAGTCTGATGCTAATAATTATAGAGGTATATTTAAGTTATCCGCTATTCCTAAAGTGTTTGAAATAATTTTAACTCCGCACTTGAAACATCTCTGCAAATCACTTATATTTCCATCTCAGCATGGACCTTTAAGGCGACGATCATCAACCACAAATTTATTAGAGTTTGCCTCTTTTATCATTAAAGGCTTCCAAGGTAACTTTCAGACGGATGTTACCTACACTGATTTCAGTAAAGCATTCGACTCTGTAAACCACTCCCTTCTAGCATAAAAACTTGACCTTTTAGGGTTTCCACCTAATCTTTTGAGATGGATTTCTAGCTACCTTCGTTCTAGGTCTCAAAGAGTCCTCTTCAAAAACTCCTTCTCTTCACCTGTTAAGGTTAATTCTGGAGTACCACAGGGCAGCCATCTAGGCCCCCTACTTTTCACACTCTTTATTAATGACCTGCCTTCAGTATTGACAAATTCTCGAGTACTCATGTATGCGGATGATGTTAAACTCTGTGTCCAGTACAAGGACATTTCATTTCACTCTCGCTTGCAATCCGATCTCAATAACTTTCAGTCATGGTGTTGTGCAAATATGTTACACCTAAATGCCTCGAAATGCAAAGTTATGACATTTCATCGATCCAGTCCCATGTTGGCTCCTTACACCCTCTGCGGTGGTTCTCTTGAGAGAATTACATTGGTTGATGATCTTGGTGTTAAACTAGACCCCAAGTTAAAGTTTTCTGAACACATTTCCACCATGGTAAATAAGGCCATGGGCGTGCTTGGGTTTATAAAAAGGTGGTCAAAGGAGTTTGACGATCCCTACATAACGAAGACTCTCTATACCTCGCTTGTTCGTCCGATGTTAGAGTACGGCTCTTGTGTATGGTGCCCCCAGTACAAAGTACACCAGGACCATATAGAATCAGTCCAGAAAAACTTTTTACTTTTTGCTCTGCGTGCCCTCAACTGGGATGCAGATGTGAGACTGCCATCTTACCCTCGTAGACTGCTTTTATTAAACCTTCCAACCTTAGTTAGTCGTAGAAAAATGCTTGGTGTGATTTTTATGCACAACCTGATCAAGGGTGACGGAGATAGCCCTGACTTGTTGAGTCGCATAAACTTTACGATTCCTGTTAGATCTACTAGAAACTTTACCCCTTTGTTCCTTCCACTTTGTAGATCAAATTATTCCTTGCATGAACCGTTTAGGGTCTTATGCTCGGACTATAATTCTCTCTACCTTATAGTATCCACCACTAATTCCCTTCCTCTTCTTAAATCACTAATATTAACATACCTTTCCCGTAATTAGTCCTATTTCTTAGCTATCTTTGCATGTTTAGCTCTTGAGTTGTGTTTAGCTCTAATTTTCCTCGAACATTAGTCTAACCTCTATCTTTCCTGCATGTTCGCGATCGGTTCGGTAACACGCGTGGCGCGTCATGCGGCAGCGCCCCCCGGTCGGTTGGGCGGGAGGAGGGGCTGCGATTCTAGCCTGGGTTCCGCGCGTAACAGGCTTCGGCTTGGTGTCGCATGGGCCACTTGATGGTGCAGTCATTGCATAACAACGTGAGACATGTATTGAGAACTGTATTGTTCAAAAGTACTTTGTTTTAGTTTTAGTGATGAACGGGTGTTTATTAGCCAATGTAGATTGTTCGGAGCAGCAGCCGTTAATAGCAGTTAATGTTAATATCTTATATTGTAAATCGCTCTCTCAGCGCATACCCACACACTGTATCATTACATCTACTTATTGCATTGCTTCGCCCTGCGTGGCGGTCAGTCCAAATTTATTTGTCAAACGCATCGAATCGTAGTTCACGGCCACGACCTCAAACGTATTGTTACATCGATCAATAAAAACAGTTGTTAAATATACCCAACGGAATCAATTAATTGTAAATGAGGAGTCAGAGTTGCCGAAAAAGCTCGGCAGCTTCCAACATTTTGGTGACCCCGACGTGATCGCCGTGGACTTATAGTGCGTTAAAAGTGTTTAAACCATTCAATCAAACCAATGTTGAAGGTTTAACGTGACATTTGTGGAAAAAATAGCGAACAAAAAGTCGTTGTGGCCCACCGTAGCAGTTCTAGCGGCCCGCTATTCGTTTTCGTTTTCTCTTTCACCGTCTGCTTCAGCCTGCGCAACGCACTGTCGAGACCGGCTGCATAGAGTTCCAAGCGTGGTCCGCTAGTTTTCTTCGTCTCCTCTTTGGTCGCTCCTCGTGAGCGGCTGCAATAAGAACTCTCTGGAATTCGAACTCGAAATCAAAGTACATCTCGAACGTTCTCTCTTGTGCATAATTGTTGGTTTTTCGGTCGTCGCTTCGTTGCTTTACCGGTGCATACATTTCGCATATAACAAGTGCCGAAAACGTGAACGCAAAAGGGTTTTTGAACTCGTTTGAACTCGTATGAACTCGCGCGTTGCATAATCATATTTAACTGTGATCGACAAGCACCCTCCGCTTCAACCGTTTTCAATAGCCGAAACCATGGGCAAGAAAAAGAATAGCAGGAAGAGTGGATCGTTTGCTATGGGCAATGAAAGTGATTCTGTGACATTTGGCGCTGCCGCATCTGGGGAAAGTTTTAGTGCGCACGCAGCCAGCACCCAAGTCTCTGAGCCTGCATCTCGTATTTCCTTCATGAGGCTGAAGGCTAGGGTTATTTTCGATCGGCTAGAGTCCATACGCACAGAGATGGATAGTGAAAAGTTGCGTAAAATGGATGAATACGACTTGCGAGGGTTGCTGGAATCATTGACGGAGCTAAAATCAAATTTTGTTGTGGCACACACCAGTTTGGAGGAAGTGGATTTTGAGTCAATGTCCAGCGAAATTCCTGCCAAATTCGACTCGTCCATATTGTCGTTGAGGACAATTCTTCAGCGCGAGCTTGGAAGTCGCTCGAATAATAAGCACTGTTCCACATTCAACGCCAACTCTAGTGAATCGCAGTCAATCGTCGTACTTTCCAATCGGTCTCGGTTACCTCATCTGGAGCTGCCCAAATTCAGTGGAAGTTATACGGAGTGGGCCAATTTCTTCTCAATGTTCACCGCGATTATTGACAAGGAGTCCGAGCTGAGCCCTATCGAAAAGCTGCAGCATCTACGTTCCTGCTTGAGTGGCGCAGCCCTGAATACCATCAGCTCTCTGGAAATAAATGAAGCTAATTATATCGTAGCACTAGACATTCTGAAGCGACGCTTTGACAATAAACGTTTTATTTTGCAGGCACACATCAGAGGGATATTTGGGTTGGAGAAGGCTGACGCATCTGTGGGCAGGTTGAGGGAGCTGACTGATAGAGTTACTTCGCATATTCGTGCTATGGAATCTCTTGCAACCAAGGAAGAAGTGGCGGATTGTATTCTCGTGCAGACTGTGCTTCAGAAGATGGACAAGGCCTCTCAAAATAGATGGCAGGAGTCTTCGTCAAATCAAGAGCTACCATCTTGGGAAAAATTATCTGGATTTTTGGAGAAAAGATGTCGAACGCTTGAAAATGCGGATCAATCCATGCAAGGACAAGATGGTCAGGTTGGCAAGTCAGGAAAAACCGTGAGTACGCATCAAAGAAAGTCGTTTGTAGCATCGAGCGCTCCAGTTTCCTGTGTATTGTGCGAGAGCACTAATCACATGATTGCCAATTGTCAACGGTTTACAATTCTATCGCCGAATCATCGTCGCCTAGAAGCCAAGAGGCTCTTGCTATGCCTTAATTGCCTACGAAAGGGCCATCAATTGAGAGAGTGTAAATCAGGTCCCTGTCGCACTTGCCGATCGAAGCATCACACTCTTTTGCATTTCATTCGTCCAACAGAGCCTGTCCAATCTGTGCTTCCAGTTGAAGCCACACAAGCAAGTCGTACTGCCATGGTTGCATTGTCGCCCTCCTTGCCTCAAGCACTTATGTCCCACAGTCCATCTGATGCTGTGCTTTTAGCCACCGCCGTCGTTCTCATAAAAAACAGTGTTGGAACTTTCGTGCCATGTCGCGCACTTTTGGACTCGGGATCGCAATTGCATTTTGTAACTCGTCGTCTAGCTAATCAGCTAAATCTTCGAAAAACCAAATCGCTTACCGCTGTCTCTGGCATAGGAGATGCTAGCTTCCCAACAGAAGGTATCTCGGTGGATCTCGTTCTGAAATCTCGGATTTCAGAGTTCACCACTAGCATCACTGCTGTCGTTGCCCAGAAGATTACGGACCATCAACCTAGCATGACAGTTAGCACTGCTAATTGGCCTGTACCTTCGAATATCAAGCTTGCTGATCCTTCGTTCCATAAGCCGCAGCGGATTGACCTGCTCATCGGAGCCGGACTTTTCTTCGAGTTGCTGTGTGTGGGGAAAATTCAACTGGCGCCTGGACTGCCGTTGTTGCAGAAGACACATCTAGGATGGATTCATTCTGGTGGCGGACACTCGGCCGTCAACAACTCGTCGTTCATCGCAACCAAATCTTCGGATGACACCAATCACAGCACTCGGCTCGATGAGTTGGTTCGTCAATTTTGGGAAGTGGAGCACATCTTTGAGCCAATCGCTAGGGCAACAAAGGAGGAGCTGCACTGCGAGGAACACTTTGTCAACCATCACACTCGACTACCCTCAGGGGAATATTCCGTTAGCTTGCCCATGAAGCGAAGTTTGGAGTCCTTGGGTGATTCCTACTTGCAAGCAAAGCGACGTTTGGAAAATATTCGGCATTTATGAAAGAATACCTGGCCCTTGATCATATGTCTCTGGTGCCAAAGGAAGATAGGCACAAGTGCAAGTATTTCTTGCCGCATCATTGTGTCATTAAAGAGGACAGCTCCACGACAAAGTTGAGAGTCGTATTCGACGGCTCTGCAGCTACCACATCTGGTCTTTCGTTGAATGATCTGCTTATGTCAGGTCCTACCATTCAAGCCAAGCTGTTTCACACTCTCATTCGATTTCGTACATTTTCCATTGCTCTCACAGGTGATATCGGTAAAATGTATAGGTGCGTGCGTGTCTCAATGCCTGACACCATGCTCCAATGCATATTGTGGCGGGAATCTCTTGACGGTGACATATAGATCTTCAAGCTTAACACTGTTACTTATGGGACTAAGCCTGCTTCGTTTTTAGCTATTCGAGCTATGCATCAGCTGGCCAAGGATGAGTCGCCTTCGTATCCATTGGGTTCGGAAACCATTCTACAGGACTTCTACGTGGACGATTTGATTTCTGGAGGCAATTCAGTCGAGGAAGTGCTGGATATTATGCGTCAAACCACGGATCTTCTTGCTCGAGGCAATTTTCAATTGAGGAAATGGTGTTCCAACTCTCCTGATGTTCTTTGTGAAGTCCCTGAGGCCGAAAGGGAAAGTTTTCTGAAGCTTGATGATGGCAGCGATGTGACCAAGGCGCTTGGACTCATCTGGGAACCCCGTAAGGATAAGTTCTTGTTTACGTTTGCACCTCAAATCGGGTTTGGCAAGCACACTTAGCGTTCGCTGTTGTCAACCATTGCACGGTGCTTCGATCCTATGGGATTGATTGGACCAACATTGACTCGAGCAAAAATCATCATGCAGCGCATGTGGAGAGACAAGCTGCATTGGGATGAAAGTCTTCCTCAGCCGTTGGAATCGGCTTGGACTGAGTTCTGCGAGGACTTCGCTACTGTGGGTCACGCTACATTTCCGCGCTACATACTTAAACCTAAGGCAAGGTTTGAATTGCATGCTTTTTGCGATGCCAGCCTCCAAGCAAATGGGGCTTGTATCTATGCTCGGTCGTTTAAGGATACCGCCGCTAAGGTACATTTGCTTTGCTCGAAGGCTAGAGTTTCATCATTGAAAACAATCACGGTGCCTAAGCTTGAGCTTTGTGCAGCGTTCCTATTGGCCAATTTACTTCGCGAAATCCGAAAAATGGATACCTTCGACTGCCCGATCCATTGCTGGTCGGATTCAACTGTGGTACTGTCTTGGTTGCGAGAGGAACCATCAAAATTTAACGTGTTCGTATCCAACAAGATTTCTGCAATACAGCAACTTACGAGGGGCATGGATTGGCGCTATGTCCCAACTGAAATGAACCCGGCTGACATTCTGTCAAAGGGAGCATCGCCTCAGGAGCTCTTGCAGTCTAGGTTGTGGATGAATGGACCTTCCTTCTTGCAAGGCGAAAGAAGTAGCTGGCCTGAGCGTTGTTCGCCCGAGCTCAGTCTTCCGGAAATTAGACATCGAGTGTTGCTGTCGTCTGAGCGAGTCGACAGCTCGCTGTCGTTTAAGCACATTAACTCATTCGGAGTCATGATGCACATTTTTGGATATGTTCATAAGTTCATCAATAAGAAAAGGTCCCCGGATCTCTCGTCTGAACCCCTTCGCAAAGGATCGCATTTGTTGTGTCGCATCGTTCAACTGGCACGCCTCTATCCTGAGTACCGTGCTCTGCGGAAGGGGAACTGTGTGGAGTCTTCCAGCTGCCTTGTATCTCTCGCGCCCTTCATAGATGACGTTGGGTTGATTCGTGTTGGTGGTCGCTTGCGGAACTCAACTCTTGGCTTCGATGCACGCCACCCAATCATTTTGCCCAGGGATCATCCATTGACGGTCGCCATCATCATGCACTTTCATAGGAAACATCACCATGCTGGTCCGCAGTCGCTACTAGGATCAATTCGCTTGCAGTTCTGGCCCATCGGCGGCATGAAAACTGTTGCTCGAGCGTTGCGGAAGTGCATCATCTGCTGCAGGTCCAGACCTCGTCTTGTGGAGCACATCATGGCCGGCTTACCGAAGGATCGAGTGCAGGATTCGCCTGCATTCAGCGTCACTGGAATCGACTACTGCGGTCCCTTCTATTACAAGCCAGATGGGCGCAGTTGAACGCCTACAAAATGCTACATCAGCGTCTTCATCTGTTTCGCAACAAAGGCCGTCTGGTTGGAATTAGTAAAGGACCTCACAACCGTTGGATTTTTGAGTGCTCTCAAGCGTTTCGTTGCCACGCGCTGAATACCCCGATGCATTTGGTCGGACAATGCCACTAATTTTGTGGGGGCAAGGAACGAGTTGGACGACCTTCGGCGGCTGTTTCTAAGCGAGAAGCATCGTGATGCAGTTCACAATCATTGCATCAACAATGGCTTCGACTGGAAATTTATACCGCCTCGCTCACCCCACTTCGGGGGCTTGTGGGAGGCAGCAGTAAAGATGGCCAAGCAGCATTTCTATCGCTCCATGGGATCGTCACTCTTTGGCTTTGACGAGCTGAGGACATTGGTCTGCCAAATCCAGGCTGTAATAAATTCTCGTCCTCTTCTCGCAATTTCAGAAAACCCTGAAGATCTTGGCGTCCTTACACCAGGACACTTTCTAATTGGTCGTCCTCTGATGGAGTTTCCCGAGCCAGATGTCACGAGTCTTAACTTCAATAGACTAGATTGCTGGCAACGAGTCGCCTGTGCTCAGCAGATTTTTTGGAAGCGTTGGAGTGAGGAGTATTTGACTCTGCTCCAACAACGTGCCAAATGGCGCACACCGCAGCCATCGATCCAAGTCAACGACGTCGTCTGCATCAAGGACGAAAACTTGCCACCGTTGAAGTGGCCACTAGCACGGGTGATCGAGGTCATTACTGGAGCTGATGGGGCTGTGCGAGTTTCTATCCTGAGGACACCATCTGGGACCACTCGTCGAGCTGTCAACAAGCTGTGCGTCCTACCCGTTGAGGATCCTGTTAAAAGCCCTGGTCTTTCAACGGGGGGAGTATGTTCGGAGCAGCAGCCGTTAATAGCAGTTAATGTTAATCTCTTATATTGTAAATCGCTCTCTCAGCGCATACCCACACACTGTATCATTACATCTAATTATTGCATTGCTTCGCCCTGCGTGGCGGTCAGTCCAAATTTATTTGTCAAACGCATCGAATCGTAGTTCACGGCCACGACCTCAAACGTATTGTTACATCGATCAATAAAAACAGTTGTTAAATATACCCAACGGAATCAATTATTTGTAAATGTGAAGTCCGAGTTGCCGAAAAAGCTCGGCAGCTTCCAACATAGATTACTAGCTTTAAATTTAAGTAGATTTCTCTTTGCTTCGATCTGCTTACGCCAAGATAGCCTTATATCCATATGAACACCGAGGTATGTTACTTCGGTGGTTTGTGGAATGTTGATGCTGTTCATGTATAATGGTGGTAAAGTTTGTCTGTTAAGGGTAATGGTATGGGTAAGGGGTAAGGGTAAAGTACTTGCACTTTTGCTCATTTCCGTGTAAGTAATATTTAATACCCTTCCGACACGTTGAAGTATTAGACGACGGTATATTATATTCATTGAATTCTTTATTCAATCGATGGTGATTATGGTTATTATAACATATTTAATTGTTTGAGTAATTAATGAGGCAATGCAAGACGAATGCGTTCATGCAACTCGGCGATCAGATAAAAACTAAACTATTCTAATCCAGCCCGGCGACCACGAGCCCTTTTCTGTTGGTCGCGACGCCGTGCAGCGCAGCATGAAAATGCTGACACCAGCGCAGGTGTTCAAGTGGGATCGCCCACGATCGTCCGATCCCACGCCTAACAAAGTGCAAACTTGGCAGATATTCTTCCGCCCAGTGTACAATTGGTTAGCACTCATTAACTTGTATACCCCAGTCTGCTAGACATTTATCTAAGGCAACGAGATGAGATGAAAAATGTTCCTTTGGTCTTGTTGGGCACTTGGAGCGACTTAGTATGGCAGTATCATCAGCAAATGTCGAAGTTGTTGTTAGACTATTTGTCAATTGATCTGCTGTGAAGATGGTATACAATGTCGGTCCGAGCACGCTGCCTTTGGATGATATTAAGAGAGGAAATATTTGCATCGTACTGCGACTCTTTTTTGCTGTAGGTATGACTCCAATATTCCAGGGATGTTCTGTGGAAGTAATATTTTATATCTGAAGATTAAGCTTTCTAGCCAAAAGCGGTCGAAAGCCTGGGCGACATCCAGAAAAACAGCGGATCAATACTCTTTCAAATGCATTTCTAATCGCAGAAGTTATGCGGTTTACGTGTTCAATGGTTCCTTGTTTTGATACGATTCAGGAATCGTGGCCCGGAGCTATGCAGCTTTTCTTTTTTCTTTGAGATTTGGTCTTTAATGACGGAGGCGGAGTAGCTTCGGGATTGTTGGGTGGTGGGAGCACAAAGCTATTTGTTTTTCCGATGGGGGGCAAATGTATTTTCCTTCTCTTTGTTGCTGCGAGCCCAAAGGTGATTCACTCTCGATTGGTGGGCATTTAGCTTTCCACAGTGGTAATCGTTTGCTAATTTGGGACAGTTACTCCATAAAGGGTATTTCAGCTTGGTTTCTTTTATCTTCTAGGGCTCTGCGTAATAGGTGGTTGGCTATTTTTTAGCCGCTCTTTCGAGGCAGGTGATCTGTGGGCCTGCCACTCTCGCCGAAGCCTTTTTTTTTATCGCGTAGCAGCACTTCAATGTGCCTAGAAACACGATTGTTGTTGGAAAGTTTCTTAGCTGTTAATATTGGTGTAAAATGTTTTGGCGCCAGTGACATTGCGGAAACTAATGCTTCAACTGAGCTATCAATGTCATCTTTACAATAAATGTTTGGGCAGCCATCAACATGGGAACTTCTATACTTCCTGTATTAAAGCCAATCTGTTTTGCTAGATGTTAGAAAGTGTGGGCGTTCCGAAAGCCGTGGTCGTAAATTTCAGGTAGAATGGGCGAGTGACCCGATGATAGATCTGTTAAGTGTTCTACATGGATGTGATCTTGCAGCACTCTTCGTATAACTGCAAAATCAATCAAGTCGGGTTGATTCTTTGGATCTGTGACCAATATGTGGCTTTCCCGGAGAGATAAAGTCTAGTTTTTCTCTTGGCGTTATTATGTCTGGACGTTGATATGCAATGACTGCACCATCAAGTGACCCATGCGACACCAAGCCGAAGCCTGTTACTCGCGGAACCCAGGCTAGAATCGCAGCCGCTCCTCCCGCCCAACCGACCGGGAGCGCCGCCGCATGACGCGCGACGAGTGTTACCGAACCGATCGCGAACATGCAGGAAAGATAGAGGTTAGACTAATATTCGAGAAAAATTAGAGCTAAACACAACTAAAGAGCTAAACATGCAAAGATAGCTAAGAAATAGTACTAATTACGGGAAAGGTATGTTAATATTAGTGATTTAAGAAGAGGAAGGGAATTAGTGGTGGATATTATAAGATAGAGAGAATTATAGTCCGAGCATAAGACCCTAAACGGTTCATGCAAGGAATAATTTGATCTACAAAGTGGAAGGAACAAAGGAGTAAAGTTTCTAGTAGATCTAACAGGAATCGAAACGTTTATGCGGCTCAACAAGTCAGGGCTATCGACGTCACCCTTTATCAGGTTGTGCATAAAAATCACACCAAGCATTTTTCTACGACTAACTAAGGTTGGAAGGTTTATTAAAAGCAATCTACGAGAGTAAGATGGCAGTCTCACATCTGCATCCCAGTTGAGGCCACGCAGAGCAAACATTTTTTTTGGACTGATTCTATACGGTCCTGGTGTACTTTGTACTGGGGGCACCATACACAAGAGCCGTACTCTAAAATCGGACGAACAAGCGAGATATAGAGAGTCTTCGTTATGTAGGGATCGTCAAACTCCTTTGGCCACCTTTTTATAAAACCAAGCACGCCCATGGCCTTATTTACCATGGTGGAAATGTGTTTAGAAAACTTTAACTTGGGGTATAGTTTAACACCAAGATCATCAACCAATGTAATTCTCTCAAGAGAACCACCGCAGAGGGTGTAAGGAGCCAACATGGGACTGGATCGATGAAATGTCATAACTTTGCATTTCGAGGCATTTAGGTGTAACATATTTGCACAACACCATGACTGAAAGTTATTGAGATCGGATTGCAAGCGAGAGTGAAATGAAATGTCCTTGTACTGGACACAGAGTTTAACATCATCCGCATACATGAGTACTCGAGAATTTGTTAATACTGAAGGCAGGTCATTAATAAAGAGTGTGAAAAGTAGGGGGCCTAGATGGCTGCCCTGTGGTACTCCAGAATTAACCTTAACAGGTGAAGAGAAGGAGTTTTTGAAGAGGACTCTTTGAGACCTAGAACGAAGGTAGCTAGAAATCCATCTCAAAGGATTAGGTGGAAACCCTAAAAGGTCAAGTTTTTGTGCTAGAAGGGAGTGGTTTACAGAGTCGAATGCTTTACTGAAATCAGTGTAGGTAACATCCGTCTGAAAGTTACCTTGGAAGCCTTTAATGATAAAAGAGGTAAACTCTAATAAATTTGTGGTTGATGATCGTCGCCTTAAAGGTCCATGCTGAGATGGAAATATAAGTGATTTGCAGAGATGTTGCAAGTGCGGAGTTAAAATTTTTTCAAACATTTAAGGAATAGCGGATAACTTAGATATACCTCTATAATTATTAGCATCAGACTTGCTACCTTTCTTATGGAGAGGAATAATAAAAGATTCCTTCCAGATCGGGCGGAAGCATGAAGAATTAATGGATAGGGTGAATAGTTTAAGCAGGGGTCCACACAGAGCGTTGGCACAGTACCTGAGTACACAGCCGGAAACTTCGTCAGGACCTGGTGAAAACATCGGCTTAACTAGTCGAAGATCATGAAGCAGTGAACTTTCATTTAACAAGGGGCTGAAAATGCCATTCGACCTTTGTAAACTGTATGGATACGGCTCACCAGAGTAGCTGTCATGGGAATAGGTTGTTTGGAAAAATTGGGCAAAAAGATCGGCAATTGCCTGATCATTGTTTGCCGTCATATTTAGAAATGATAGCGAGGATGGATGTGCGGGACGTTCTACGCTTACTATTTACGAAGCTGTAAAACTGTTTGGGGTCCTGTGAAAAGCGTATCCTGCATCGAGATAGGTAATTAAAAACGGAGAAATTCGACCGAGCTAATACATAGCGAGAGAGAGAAGTTGGAGAACCAACTTCTTGAAATTTTTTATATAGTCTTGATTTAAAGTTTTTTAGACTGGATAACTCTTTGGTAAACCAAGGAGGCTTCCCAGATCTAACCGGACAAGAAAGTAGGACACAAGAATCAAAAAGTTTGTCGAGTACATTGTAAAATATGTTTGTGCCTTTCATAACGTCAGTGCACAAGTACAGAGCGGACCAGTCAAAATCTCTAATGAGGTTATTAGGCTTCGTAAACTCGGCTTTACGAAAGCAACGGACACGTTCAGACAGCCTACCCGTTCGATCCAATAAAGGAGGCCCAATATCAACCGACACTTCGAATGTAGAATGGTAGGAGTCTTCAGGTATAGTGAGCGGAAGGGCTCGGGTTAGAAACACTATGGTCGGATCTGAGACAAGGCACAGATCAAGCAATCGACCCAAGAAAATTTTCACATGATTGACATGAGACAGGGATAGGTCCAACAAACCGTCGATAAAGTCATGTCGTGACATGGGCACAAGGTTATTGACTCGTTAAACGAAGACCAAACAGTACCTGGCAAATTGAAATCGCCAAGAACTATCATATGGTCTTTATCTTCGGAACTAAAGATGTCCGGCTTTAACCAGGTGGGACGAGAATGCGAGACTCTCAAGAAAAAGAGTGCTGAGCTTGCTACGCAAGCCTCTTGCATTCTCGTAGGTAATTAAAAGTGAAGAAGTTAGTTTTTCGATGGGAAGTAGCGCTGATCTACTGATTTGGACGATTTATGGGGGGCCTATTCTTTTTCTTTGGCCTTAAACTGCCTGGCGTAAGAAAAGTAAAATTGTTCCACCTTTAAACCGACGGCTTTTATTTTGCTTTTTATAAAAGCGGTTACGTCATTGGATGTGAGGTCAGGGGCAAGCCGCGAGACAAAAACTTGTCGCTTTGGTGGGACTCCCACCAGTGATTTTGACACCACCGCACTATGGGGAAAAATTCCAAAATAAATTGGAATTTATTCTAAAAATGAAGCTAGACGTCTACAAATTTGCACGAATGCTTATTAGACTAAACTAGAATTTCGAAAAAAAAAATGTATTCTTTTGGACAGTGCACAGTGCTGATACCTGTGATGGAAATATCCGGTGGTCCTGGACGTCTGTTAACTGGTGGGATCGAGATTAACGGAATTGAGACAGTAACGGGTGCGGACTCTACGGCCACGGACGCTTCAGATGTTTTTAGCTGCATGCTCTCCGAAGTGATCAATTCGGCTTCCGAATCTGCATCACCAGCCGCTGTCGTAGCCCTTGGCGTGGCAAACGATATCAGCTGCTGCACTGTGTTAGTGGTCGGAGTCAGTTTTTCATCGGTCGGTGGCTGAGAGACAGTTGGCACTTGCAGATCCCGCGGAGTCACCTTTTTGCGCCTAGGAGACTCATTTAGCAGTTTAAAACTGCTAAATTGAGACTCCATGGCTAGGAGCCGATCGTACTGTTGCTTAAAGCCGACAGTCAACTCCTTAAAGCCCCTTCGCGTCTCCCTCATAAACATGACCATGTCATTCTCAACCACACGACATGCCTCACAACTGTAATGCAGGCCATTACGTTTGGAGGCCCGAAAATCCAGCACATTTTGCGTGCACTACATTATCGCAGAGCCAGCATGGGATGGTCGGCTGGTCGTGGTTGATCTGCTTCTTGCAGGTTTTGGCGGAACACACAATAGAGAATTCCATAATTATAGACAATTATTAAACAAAATATATGTGGGAATAGGGTATATGAGGGAACAGCAGAGCCTAACCGATGGCAAAGTATGTGCACGGATAGGTAAGTGATATAAGCCAAAGACGCAGAGCTGCATTCTCGATAACACGCTCTCTCCCATATCTCATCGATGTTAACAAAAGACGAAGTTAGTTGCTGCAGATCGTCGAACGAAGACTCAAGTTGTGTATGAACCGTATAATCTTAATTTCCAATATACTATGTAATCTATATATTAATCAAACTTGCGACATTACCCATAAATAAAAACACTTAATTTGTAACCCCTACAAATTATTGGGGGCTCGTCCGGGAATGTCCAAGCGCAGTGCATAGTTGTGCGTTAACACATCGGAAAAGATTGACGGTCAGCCAGAAAAAGTGAAGAAAATCAAGGTTTAATAAACAATTAATAAACGACGGAGCTAAAACATTCAAAAATGCCAAAAATTATCTTCAAAAACCTGCAGACGCCGCACAGAAACGTTAATTACTGTGTATGTGTGGAAGAATAAATGAAGGAACGACGCAATAGAAGGAAAAACGAAGACGAGACGGCAAACACAATACAGAAACGCCAATTTCTGTATGTGTGTGTGTAGCAACGAGTAAGAAAAGGGAGACGCGAGAGAACTCAGGAAATTGTAGGCGCTATTTGATGGGCGTGAGACTACAAATTTTTGTTGTGGCGACTTTCTGGTCAACGAAAAGTTGTTCTAATTTGCAAAACGACGACCAACACATCGACGCAACGAGGAAGCAATAGAAGGAAAAACGAAGACGAGACGGCAAACAAAATACAGAAAAGCCAATTCCTGTGTGTGTGTGCAGCAACGAGAACGAAGAAGGGAGGTTCCACTTGGCAAAAATACGACGAAATTTGCAAAAAGGAGCTCCAAAACATCGACGCAACGAGGAAGATATAGAAGGAAGGAAGACAAGAGAGATCACAGCACCATACAGAAACGATAATTCCCGTATGTGTGTGTCTGTCTAAAGAAGTCTGCGAGCAAAAAAAAAAAAAATAAGACGAATGGAACGAAAGCAGATCTTTTTACGAAGCAATTGCACCATACAGAAACACCAATTCCTGTGTGTGTGTGCAGCAACGAGTACGAAGAAGGGAGGTTCCGCTTGGCAATAATACGACGAAATTTGCAAAAAGAGCCCCAAAACATCGACGCAACTAGGAAGAGAGAGAAGGAAGACACCAGAGACTCTGCAACACCATTCAGAAACACTAATTCCTGTGTGTGTGTCTGTATCAAAAAGTCTGCAAGCAGAGAGTGCGGAAAATTAGCCGTACGCAAAATACGACGAGAAAGACGAAACGAAGAAGAGAAGGAAGTAACGAGACAGGCAAGCAATCGTGTGACGACGTAAAACAACAAAAGCTCGCTGCTGTTCCTGATTCACGACGAGTGCGGTTCAAATTTGCAAATAACGAGGAAAATTGTAAATAGAACTGCACAGAGGCGACGGTTGACGAGAGCGGTGACGAAGACGAGAAGAGCGGTGACGAAGACGAGAAGAGCGGGACGGCGAGAGGCAAGTCCATTGGTTTGGGTGAGCAACAGTGGTACAGAAGATATTCAATTTTGATGGTTTTTTTCAAATATTTTTAAGTTAACTTATAATTTTGAAATTTCAAATCTTTTGCTAATCAAAAAATTGTAATTTTGGTATAAGTATTTTTAAGATTCTATTTCACATTTTAAACATTTTTGTAAACGGTTTAAAAGCACTACAATGGAGTCCAAAGCAATTTTCGAAATGACGGTACCTCTCTTGAAGGCAAAGTTGATTGAACTGGGCATGGAAACGACTGGGAGAAAGAGTGTTTTGCAGGACCGGCTCCTCGATCAATATTGCTTTAATGTGGGTGAGTGCGCGAATGACGATGTTGAAAGTGAGGCTAGTGAGACCAGTATCTACGCCGACGCAAGCAGTAATGTTACATCAAGATTCACAATACGGGATGTCCAGGACAGTGTTTCATCATTTTCGGGGTCAGCACAGGAAGACGTTAATCACTGGTTGTCCGAGTTTGAGGATGTCGCAATGACTGTTCGCTGGGATAATCTTCAGAGATTCATATACGCCAAGCAACTTTTAATTGGAGCCGCCAAGCTATATATCAAAAGTATCACAGGTGTTCGAGGATGGGAAGAACTTAAAAATGCATTGAAAGAAGAATTTGATAAGAAATTATGTTCAGCGGAGATTTACAACATCTTGCGACGAAAACAAAAATTAGGGAAAGAAACTTGTATTGAACTTTTATACAGTTTGATGGAGATAAGTAAGCCAATCCGACTTGACGAAGAAAGCATTGTGGCATATTTTATCGAAGGAATACCAGACAGCAAGGTGAATAAAGCTGGCATGTATCGTGCGAGCACAATCAAGGAGCTAAAAGATGAAATTATTATATACGAAAAGATGAAAGGAAAGGGAAATAACAAAGTAGGTTATAGCAAGGAAGAGTTAGGTAAAAAGAATCAAAATGACGGCCATAAGAAATGCTTTAAGTGCAACACGGAAGGCCATTTTGCAAGAGATTGCAAGGGGGAAGTAGTTTGCTATTTCTGCAATAAAAAAGGTCACATCTCGAAGAACTGCTCTCAGAAGAACGCAACTTTTTCCGATAAGAAAGATGCTGCTAATGTTTTGAAAGTAAAAGCTAATAAAGGATTGATTTACAAGAAAGTAGTAGCTGCAGGAGTGTCATTTATTGCCATGATTGACTCAGGATGTGATTTGTGCTTGATGAGGGAAGATGTTTTTCAGAGTTTTAGTGGACTGAAACTTAGATACGAGGTAAAGCACTTGAGAGGCATTGGCAAGGGTGAGCTAGTAATTGTAGGTTGCTTTGATGTCGACATGGTAGCAGACGAAGTGAGTTTTAGCGCAACCTTTCATGTAGTCAAACAGAAAGAGTTTGAGTAGGCGGCTATCATATGAAACGATGTACTTCACTCTGTCGATTTTATATTTAGCTCAAACGGCGTCCAGTTTAGGGCTAAAGAGTGCGACTTTGCTCCGATTTTTAAAGGAATGTGTATTAGCGAAGATCTAGAAACAGAATCTGTTGTAGACAAAGTCGATCTGTTTCACTTGAAAATAGACCAGAAGTTTCAAATTGAGCAGTTGATAAAAGAATATAACCCGGTGACATCGATAGTGTCTCCCGTCAGCATGAAGATTGTATTGAATGACGACATTCCTGTATATCAACGTCCACGACGCACTTCCTACGAGAATAAGTGTTTTATAGAGAAGACAGTGCAAGAATGGCTTGCAGAAGGAATTATAGTACCGAGCTGCTCAGAGTACGCGTCCCCAGTAGTACTAGTCTCAAAGAAGAACGGATCGAGAAGACTTTGTTGTGACTACCGTAAGCTTAATCAAAAGATTAAGAGAGACAATTTCCCCATGAGCTTGATAGACGACGTTCTCGATAGGTTGCAAGGCTCTAAAATATTCACTACCTTAGACATGATGAACGGATTTTTTCACGTGCCGATTGAGGAAGAGTCTAGGAAGTTCACAGCCTTTGTAACGCATAACGGGCAATACGAGTTCACACGTGTTCCGTTCGGTATCACAAACTCACCTGCTGTGTTTTGTCGATATGTCAGTGCAGTATTGAGGGATCTTATACAAACTCAAACGATTGTGGTTTATATGGACGATATAATCATACCAACTAAAAATGCGAATGAAGGACTTGAGGCTTTAAGCCTAGTACTCAGATCCAAAAACTGTTTGGTAGCGAACTCATGTCATATAATTCGCTAGCGGCCATGTGGTGTGACCAGAGGTGTGCACTGCATTCCGTACGGTTACACTGCTCAGACAGATGCTTGGTTTTGTTAAAAGTTAATGAAATGCACTTCTTCGGCTGGGGTCGCTCTTCCCCAGGCATATCCTGGGCTCCCCAATATTTTATTGGCAAGGTAGTTTGTCTGACTATCAGCAGCAGCAGATAGCGACACCGCCCGTGCCGACCACCGTGAGGACAACATGTTTGAAAACCATATTTGATTTATATTCATGAAAATTAATAAAAATAATATATTATAATATCCATATAATTGTCCTTCATATAGTGCTGCATTAATTAGTTTCTATATGTGTTTATTATTTCAATATCTCATTTTGTTTTTTGCTCTCATATTGCAGTGGTTGCTTCGAACTTGCTAGCAAATTATATGCAATTTATATAACTTTACAGGGGGTAGAAAGATACCAGCAATTCCAGCATATACTATCGGATACTTTTCTAGTATATACCGACCCTGTTTTTTCTTGAACTGAGTACTGCCTTCCGTACAGAGCCTAGAAAACAGTTTTCGACCAAAAAAATTTCTTATCGGTTTCATACGAATATAAACCCTGATTCTGTTCGCGAGGTGTTTTTTCAGAACTGAGTACTAGGCTTTAGGAAGAGTGTTGAGTGTGGCATCCAAAGCTGGATTGAGAATTAAGTGGGAAAAAGCACAATTGTCAAAAAGTAGGATTACTTTTCTAGGATATAATATTGAGAATGGAACAATAGCACCTACAGACGAAAAGATCAAGGCGGTCGTTAATTTCCCAGTCCCTAAAAGCCGACAAGCTTTACAAAGATTTTTGGGATTAACTTCTTATATGAGGCGCTTTATGAAAGACTATGCCTTAGCAGCAAAACCATTGAGTGACTTACTACGCCAGAATAGTAATAAAATTGAGGATAGACACTTAGAGCTGAACGAGCAAGGTTTGGTGGCTTTCAATTTCTTAAAACATCTACTAGTATCAGCACCAGTACTAAAATTGTTCGATCCGATAGCTGTAACCGAGGTACACACAGATGCAAGCAAGTATGGCTTCGGAGGCATTTTAATGCAGAAAGACTCTGAAGATCAACAATTTCATCCGATTGAGTTCATGAGCAGAAAAACAAACCCTTTTGAGGAAAAGTACAGCTCCTACGAACTCGAGGTATTAGCCATTATCAACGCGATAAAGAAATGGAGAGTTTATTTGCTGGGAAAGCAGTTTACTGTAGTCACAGATTGCAATGCTTTTGCAATGACTATCAAAAAAGATGATTTACCGCCCAGAGTGGCAAGATGGGCCATGGCCTTACAAGAATTTGATTTTAAAGTAGAGCACAGAGCAGGAACTAAGATGAAGCATGCTGATGCACTTAGCCGTATGTCGTGTTTCCTAATCTAAGACTCTACAAAGTATCGGTTGGTAGAAGCACAAGATAATGATAGTTGGATAAAAGCAGTCAAAGTCGTATTATCGAGCAATGACACATACGGAGATTATTTTATTAAAAATAATATTTTATACAAAGATGCAGTGAAAGAATGGTTGGTCGTTCCTGAGTCAATGCAGGATGAAATTATTACCGTAGCGCATAGAGAGGGTCATTTTGGTAATAGGAAAACGATAGACATGTTGGAAAAGTTTTATTTTATACCAGATATTCAGAAGAAGGTAGAAAGAGTCGTTAAAGGATGTGTTGAATGCCTGATCACAGACTCAGAACGAGGCAAAAAGGAGGGGCTGCTCACACCTATTGACAAAGCACAAGAACCCCTGGGAACCTATCACATCGATCATGTAGGCCCACTCACGGACACAAAAAAGAAATATAACCACATATTGGCAATCGTAGATGGATTTTCAAAATTTGTTTGGCTTTATCCGACTAAGTCAACAGGTTCAGACGAAGTTATAGATAAGCTCGAAAAGCAGGCAACAGTTTTTGGCAACCCTCGTCGAATCGTTACTGATAGGGGCACTGCATTCACTTCTGGAGCTTTTAATGAGTATTGCAGTCACGAAGACATTCAATTATTACATATCACCACAGGTATGCCTAGAGGAAACGGACAGGTAGAACGGATACACAAGATTGTCATTCCAATGTTAAGCAAAATAAGTCAAGACAATCCAGGAAATTGGTATCGCCATGTAGGCAGAGTTCAGCAAATAATTAATAATACTCCACCTCGAACCACAAAGTATAGCCCGTTTAAAGTTTTAACGGGATTGAATATGAGGAAGAAAGATGACGACCTCAGAATACTATTAGAAGATTTGGAAGTAGAAGAACTCATTGATGAGCGGGAAGAAATACGAAAGAAAGCACAGGAGAATATTGAGAAAGTTCAGCAAGAAAATAGGAAGAGCTTCAACGGAAAAAGAAAGGTGGAAAATGAGTACAAGTTGGGTGAATTGGTAGCAATAAAAAGAACACAGTATGGCACTGGCATGAAACTTAGACAAAAATTTTTCGGACCGTATAAAATAACAAAGAAAATGAATCATGGTCGATATGAGGTTCAGAAAGCAGGTAACCAAGAAGGGCCGAAAGTTACAACTACTGCCGCCGAATATATTAAAAAGTGGAGTTCATTCAGGGGCGAATGAAGATTCAGGATGGCCGATTGTGGGAATAGGGTATATGAGGGAACAGCAGAGCCTAACCGATGGCAAAGTATGTGCACGGATAGGTAAGGGATGTAAGCCAAAGACGCAGAGCTGCATTCTCGATAACACGCTCTCTCCCATGTCCCATCGATGTTAACAAAAGACGAAGTTAGTTGCTGCAGATCGTCGAACGAAGACTCAAGTTGTGTGTGAACCGTATAATCTTAATTTCCAATATACTATGTAATCTATATATTAATCAAACTTGCGACATTACCCATAAATAAAAACACTTAATTTGTAACCCCTACATATAATACTTATACAAAAAAAAATGAAATACAAAAAAATAAAAATTCAAAACAAATAGATATCAGACCACGGTAAAGACTTAGAGAGGGGAGAACAGTTGCAGGAGCAGCTAATTAGAGAGAGAGCGCTACTGCACAAAAGTTTTGTGACCGAGAGACGAAGAACAGTTAGTTAAGTATATGTGATAGGGAGAGAGTGATAGAACGAAAAGCTACGAAAAGAGAGCGGGCTAGATGTATTTTGAGTGTACTTACAGAAAGTAAACAACAACAAACACACGACTAACCGACGCGCAAAATAAATAAATAATTATGTTTATTACACAAATTAAAAGGCATGCACTCGCGGTTAAGGATAGATATTATATTTATAGTTATTTTAAGAGAATTTACTTGAGGTTTGTTTTAAAAAAACACCGGCTGTTATTAAAACAAAAGGAAAAATGCGGAGCGCAAAAACAAAACACGTCTGGTCACTACAAAAGAGAACGAGCGAATACCCATCTGTTCTCAAACCCATCTGGACTCCAAGCTTTGAGTAAATGCTTGGGTTAGTAATTTAGAAATAATCCAGAAAGCTCAATCAAAGATACTAAGAACTATCACTGGGGCGCCATGGTACATACGAAATAAAAATATCCAAAAAGACTTAAATGTAGGATCAGTTAAAGATGAAATTTCCAAGGTGAAAGCAAAATATAAGGTCAAGCTCAGGCCCATCTTAATAGACTTGCGCAGTCTTTAACTTGGCACACTAGCCATGCACGATTTCGGCGAAGAGACCTCCCCGATCTTATAGCTCTCAGATGTTTTTTGGTGTATTATTTTCACAAAACCTTGACTTTTTGCCGCGGCACACCAACTGCTGACCACGGTTCACCAGTGTGCCGCAGCACACACTTTCGGAACACTGGCCTAGTGACACTGGGGCTGCTCTCTGTCGGATGCGTAGACGTGTTTTCTTAAAACTAGGTAAAGAAATATTGACAGGAATTATTAAACGTTTGAAAGGAACAGTAGATGGCCTGGTGTTGACTTTTGGGAGCTTTACTATACCTGTGCATATTGACGGAGTTCTTTTGAAGTTAGAGTTCCACGTAGTACTCGTACCTGATGAAGACATGGGCTATGACACAATTTTAGGCAGGACTATTTTGGATATAGTCCATATGAAGGTAACTAAAGGTTGAACTGAGTTTATGCTCAGAATTCAATCAAAAACCCAGAATAAATATCCGATGATGGAGGATTGATCGTGTGGTGACTTTTTGTTTGAGTTTATGAGCATGTGTGTAGTGCAATTGGATGTAGCCTCTCAGGTAGATTTATCTTATTTACAAATTGTAGCAGAACGAGGTGAACAGTTTATTGAACGATCAGAATCGGGAGCTAGTAGTGGTGCCGTCGGTAACGGAAAACGATATTATTTCAAAAATGCATAGTCAGGAGAATTTTTCAGCCAAGAAAACGATAGATCTGATAGAAAAGTCATACTTTGTTCAAAAGTGGAAAATGCGAAAGTGTCGTTTTAATGAATACAAAGGCAGGGAAAAATAAATGTTTTCGGATCTCTATTGACGAAGACCGAGAAAACATCGGGAAAATACGGGAAGAAACTCAAAGGGCTTTTGACTTCAAACGTAAGAAAGAAAAGGAATATAAAGTTAACGATTTAGTTGCCATCAAGAGAACCCAATATGTAGTGGACGTAAAGCTTATGAAAATCACTAAACTTAAAACTTAAACTTGTGTTTACATGTTGTATGGGCAAACATGAAACTTTGAAGTTTAATTAAATAATACCATGCCCGACTTCCAAATAGCACGTAAATTCATGATAAATCGAGGCTAATCTAGGACATTTGGCTCGAAATTTTGAAGCATAGGCTCGTATATCAAACATTTAATCTTTTTTCTTAACGCCTCAATAGGGACGCAAGTGTTAGATTGATATCTTGGGTTTAATAATCCTTAGATTCTTAGTTAATCATAGAAATTCAGGGTGACGCATACTCTGACATGTTTATTCCGCTTCGTAGATCAAACTATTCTTTGCAAGAACCGGTTTTCTTCTTATGGTTGGAGTATTCCCATCTCTTTTTAAATTACCAATACGAACATTTAAAAGTATTCTTTTCTTTTTGAGTTACGTTTAGTTCCAATTTTCCTCGAATGTTCATATTAGCCTAACATCTGTTTTGATAAATATTCGATAAACGGGCCTATGCTCGCTAAAATCTCGATTTATCAAGAGTTAACGTGCAGAAACTATTTGGCGGTCGAATATGGTTTTAATTGAATTTAAAATTTTCCTTTTTGTCAATACAAACTGTATCAAATATAATCATATATTCTTTTGAATAAAATGTTAAAATTTGCATATTTCTTTTTTAATGAGTTTTGACATTGAACGTTTTGAGTGCCTTCTTTGGCCGCGACGCTTCTTTTATACCCGTACTCAGTCAGTATATATGTATGTAAGCCGATGATTAAGAGGAATTTTTAATATTTTATCAGCTTAGATTTTTTTTGCTATATTTGTTATCTACAATGTGGATTCTTAATTTCCTCCGCCAGAGGGTGCATGCACACTGCACAGGGCAGAGTGTTTGCGGGTAAGAAAGAGAATGAGTTGCTGCTGCAGTGCTGAAGGGGATGGGATAGCAATATACAAATAATTTCTTCATTCTGTTTCTGTTTATTAGTTTTTTCGTATCCTTAAAATTGTGAATGCCAAAGGTTTACGTCATTTGTGGATGCGGAAGGGACGGGGCGAAATTTTAAAATACACTTGTAAGAGTGTGATATCCCATAAGTCTGGACATTTTTTTCTTTAGCTTTTATTGTCTCTGAGATCTAGGCGCTTATCGAGACGGACGGATAGACTGACATGGCTATATTGACTCGGCTATTGATGTATATAAACTAACAGACCCGCGCGCTTCGCTGCTTACTAAATGAATTTAATGTTTAGGAATTCATCGAAATAAAAAATGATAATTTTGATGTAATTATTTTATTTATTGCAATGCTTTGTGATGAACAATTTTGTTTCCAGACTCGTGTGATATCACACTGTTGCGAGTTTATTTAAAAATTTCGACTGATTTCGTCGATTCTGCCAGGCAATAATTAATACGTAAAAAAAGAGTTATATTTTTTACAAATGATTTTTTATTTTGGAATATAAATCAGCGGAGTTTTAAAAAAATTTTCATCATAAATTTAAAATTAAAATTAAAAAAAATAATTTTGTTGTATTAAAATATTTTAGAATGTTTTTATAAACTACTAGCAGACCCGCGCGCTTCGCTGCTTACTAATTTAATGTTTAAGAATTCACCGAAATTAAACAATGATAATTTTCATGTAATAACATATTTTTTTTATTGCATTTCTTTGTGATAAACAACATTATCTAATTTGCCGTCGGTACACTGAATAATTAATGCCGACGGTTTGCCTACTCGTGAGCACGCTACATACAGTTGACCATGTGAAAATAAAATTTGTAATGACTGTCCTTGTGATTTATTAATAGTCATAGCAAAAGCAAGGCGAATCGCAAATGGTAGTCGATTGAAATGAAATGGCATGTCAGTCGGAATCATCGGAATTCTAGGAATTTCACCAAATTTCCCATTTCATAACTTTTTCCACAGCAAGTCTTATACCATTACAAAGTCGTTTTGGATTCAGATTCCGCAGCATAATTATGGTGGCTCCATTTTTAACTTGTAAATAGTATGGCGGGAATCCAGGTAAGTCCAATGAATTTAGAAATTCGACGGGATAATTTACAACATCATCTTGATTGATAATTGTATCAATCGACCTATACGCAACCATTTCTCCTTGGATGGAATTCAAAATAGATGCGTTGATTGACATCTTTATTTGTTCCGGCCAAAATTGCTCTTTCCCTCAACCAGTCATGGTTTCTATAATTTTGTACAATATTTGCAAACACGCTCTGAATCAAGTATTCATTTGATGACACAAAAGTGCAAAAATTATTTGGAAACGTTATGAAGCCAGAATTGTCAACAGGAAGTATGCCATTACCAATGTCTAACAGTTTTCTGGAAAACAAATCTGCTGAATCATCGTTTGCAATTGAACACGTACATTTGTAGTCAATCTAAGTGTTTTCAAAGTGCGCCACAAACTAGATGTTTTCAAACACGCACAATGCTGCATCTTCAAGTGTAAGATCAAGCAAATTCAATCGTTCGCAAGCTTCGCGATAGGTCCCACACAATTCTTCATTAACAGTTCTCAAATATTCAAATTATGTTGGTCCACGAACATTTATTATTAATAACACTCTTGATTGTTGGGATGAACTGTATATATTCGTCCTATCGCATCTGAGTGAAACAATACTTACTGACCATGAACGCATCGTCTGCGTCTTCGCCTTTGAAAAACTTTTGACGAATTGTTTCACGTATAATATTCGGGTACTTCGGCGTATAGCAATGTTTTTGCAAAATCATCTGCTTGACACAACGCAAAAAATTCAGTTGGAGTTTTGTCCGGTGGTTGCGCAGCTCTTCGCATTGCATTTCCGGGTGTGAAAAAAACGCGTTGAACGTTTTCAAGATGAACAGCTAAATGAACTACAGTTGGATGCCTACCTATCTCACTGCTTCAATTGAATTGATGTATCTGCCCATTTGATTTCATCGGTAACATTAGCTACTTCTCTAAAAACTGCCATATTTAATATATTGAACTAAATTGCGGACCTCTACGTTTATGTTCGCTTTAAAAATCTTAGATAATAAAGGTGAATATGGCACAACCCAACGATTAACAATCTCCAAATCTTGATTTTGAGCTCTCAAAGTTACTGAATGGCCATTATCTTTAGTTGATCGATGCCGATATTCGGGATATCCATCGTTGCCCGTCACTGTATCGGCGACCAAATTTTTTGGAAAACGTTTTAAGCATTTCCCTTCAACCATACAGAGTGAATTCAAATTCAACGCACCACATGGACCGTGAATCATATTTTTGGGACCACTTCAAACAATTCAGGATCCACTGTCCGATCTGAAATGTCTGTCGAAATCACATTGTCAATTTGATTCGGTCTTATTTTTTCAATCAGCCAAATCCAAATATGCGCATGAGGCAAACCTCATTTCTGCCATTCAACTGAATACATCCAAAATTGAACAGACCCAAATGCACTGTGTTGGACAATTAAATCCATGTGTGATTTCAATTTTTCTCTAAAAACACGTGAGAAAATATCATGGCGATCTTTTGATGTTTGGCCAACAAACAATTCCGATATTTCTTCCCATTGCGGATTACATGTGAAGGCGCGTACTCAAACATATGACGTGGACTTCCAACATACGATGACGGTAATATTATCATAGTTCCAACGTTTTGTGCATGATGGTAACGTTAATGTTGTTAATCGCATCAAGCAAATAAACATACTCTTCGGAACCTAATTTGCCTTGGTTGAATCGAAGAAAATTCGACCGTTCCGATTCAATTTTTGCATACATGTCAACAATATACTGTTGGAAAAGTGCTGTACACTTCAATATGTGGTTGTCTTGATTATTCCGTATCTGTAGCCTGCTTGCGTAATAATTCATAGCACTAACTTAGCACTTTGTTCCTTCTCGACCTACAATTGAATTCAATTAAATTTAATTTCAATTGAAAAAAAATCAATCATAATTAATTCATCAATTTACCGTTTACTGGATTTATCATTTTAATATTGAAATTATAGCCATCTTTTCCGCTCCAAAACAATATGGGATATTGTAGTGCATCATAACAGCGATGCGTCTCGGATTCTACTATTTCTACGATGAAGCACAATATCATGATTATTAAATTGCTCATCAACTATGACTATGACTATTGCCACTTGGTCAACTGTTTGTGTATTAAAACGCTTTGCATGTTCGCTAACCGGTGTTTTATCAGCTCGAATGACAATTTTATGATCGTCAGATTCGATCAAGCGACGTTTTGAACAACTAAAATAATTCGTTGTGCTCATGGAACATATCTTGCAAGTCGAAAATATTTTTCCCCGCGTGTTGGTAGTAATGGCACACTGCTTCAGCTTCGTCTTCCGCGTTCCCGATATAATATAATTGCAAAAATTGGTGGTCTGCATTGATCGTAACAAAGAGCCAGCTCGAAGATATATATGACCTAGAATCTTAATAAAATAAAAATAAGAACAAAAGTTCAATTTGCATAAACAAAACTATTTAAGTACCTTGAACGTTGGCATGAAGTTGTCTCTTATAATGTTTGTGGCGCCAAAATATGTAATTTGAAAACTCGAATTTTACTTTCGTATATTTTTCAAAAAATGATTAGACTCAGGTGTCAATCCATTAAGTAATGTGCTCAATGGTTGTGGTGGGCTCCCCAATTCAGGCAATTTCACTTTACCACTCCCACAGCACATCCCATCTCCTTCACCTTTAAATTGATATGCCTGACAACGGCGACAACGGTCGTTTATTGGACCAATTATAATTTGCCAATGAGAAGCGTAATCGGTGACACTATTGTACATGATTGTATATGACCACGTTCATTTGCAGTTGTTGTAGCATCATTGTTCCGTTGCCATGTCTTGGCTACGTTGAATGTAATGTAACTGAACATGCTGAGCATCTAATTTTTGAATGTAAACGATTCGCAAACCTCAGGGGTAAAATTCGTTTATTTAGATATTATAACAACTTAAAAGAACTATTGTTAAAAAAAGAGCCACTTCATCTCAGAGAATTGGCCATTTTCATGAGCAAGGCCAATTTCGATTTTTAATTTCAGAAATCTATCACTTTGTAAAGTAAAATCAAAATAAACAGAGATCAAATATTAATTTTTGATCAATTCAACACATAACCAGTCAAGCTCGCTTAGAGGGAGTTCTTGATGGACAAAAAATAAGTAAATTAGCAAACAAGTTAAAAAAAAAAAAAAATAAATAAAAAAAATATCGTATAAAATAATAACACTACAGAAGAAAGTCCAACAAGATAACACACGAGAGCAAGTCTTGCACTTGCGATCAAAAACAAGTACCTGATCAATGCGGCAACGTAGCTGCGATCAAAATCTGGTCATCCATGCGATGATTTAATCAAAAAAAAAAAAAACCCGCGCGCTTTGCTTCTTACTAATTTAATGTTTAAAAAGCCACCGAAATTAAACAATGATAATTTTAATGTAATAACATATTTTTTTCTTCGATAGCTCGCAATATTTTGTCGTAAACTGTTCTTTGATTGATATTTAACTGTGGCTCATTGTTTTGCACAAACGCATTAAGCTCGGCATGATCATACTGTTGTTCACGCTCCAGTTCTTTGTTGAAAATATCGTGTATTTTACGATTAGGCGTTGTCATGCCTAATTGAGCTAATGCTTTGCAAAGCAAAGGTCTTCAATAGCGATCAATGCATCGTTGTAAATATCCGTCGTATAGCCTATGTTTATATCACCCGTTTGACGGCGCAATCGATGTAAAATATCCTCTGACAAATGATTTTGATGTTTTGCCACAATTCAGTTGTCTTTGCTGGACTGTGGCTATAATAATTGCGAAAAGTGTCCGACTTTGATGTGGACTTTATAACAATGCTGCATCTTCAAGTGTAAGATCCCAATGCATGTCATTCTCAAGCAAATTTAATCGTTCGCATGCTTCGCAATACGTCCCATACAATTCTTCATCAACAGTTCGCAAAGATTCAAATGATGTTGGTCCACGAAAATTTATTAGCAACAATCGCAAATAATAATAACACTCTTGATTGTTAGGATGAACTGTATAAATTCGTTCGGCGTATAGCAATGTTTTCGCAAAATCATCTGCTTGACACAACGAAAAAAATGCAGTTAGAGTTGTTGCTGGCGGTTGCGCAGCTCTTCGCATTGCATTTCCGTGTGTGAAAAAACGCGTTGACCGTTTTCAAGATGAACAGCTAAATGAACTACAGTGGGATGCCTATCATGGATCGGGAATGATAATATGCGCCATACTGCTCTATTTGAACTCATGTATCTGCCCATTTGAAATTGAGTGATTTCATCGGTAACATTAGCAACTGCTCCAAAAACAGCCATATCACTGCCTTTGTTGATGTATTTGCAAATGTATTTAATATATTTAACTGAATTGCAGACCTCTACGTTTATGTGCGCTTTATAAATCTTATAGCCTGTTTACACTGAGGCGCATCATTGGATTTTTCCGTTAAATGGAACATGCGACAATGATGCCCATAAGAGCCCTGTGGATAAAAGAAGACAATGATGCGGCGCATCTTAAATCATGCGACGCATCATTGGCAAAAGGTGCCGTATTCTGTCCAGTATTTTTACAAAATACTGAATTTATTCGGGGTATCGACGAGTATCGATAGCAAACAGCTGTTTCTATCATTATTTGTTTTTGTAGAAAAATGATGCGGCTTTGGTGTAAACGCCTCGCATCATTTTTCCGCACCTTCCACAATGATGCGGCAGTGTAAAAAGGCTGAATGAATATGAATGAATATGAATATGGCACAACCCAACGATTATCAATCTCCAAATCTTTATTTTTAACTCTCAAAGTTACCGAATGGCCATTATCATCAGTTGATCGACGTCGATATTCCGGATATCCACTGTATCGGAGACCAAATTTCTTGGAAAACGTTTGGAGCATTTCCCTTCAACCATACAGAGTGAATTCAAATTCAACGCTCCAAGTGGTGCGTGAATCATATTTGAAAAATTAGAAGAGTAAAGACTTTATTATTTTTAAGGCGTGGCAAAAGAAAGGTGCTTGCTCGATCGACTTCAATTAAACATTTTTATTACAAATTCAATACATTGCATTCTAAGCCTAGCTAACCTACGGTGGCAAAGCGGGGCGAATTCGCTTTGAGCGAAAGAGAGAGCTTTCAATTCGCTCCCGCCTTGCCCTAACCTACTTACACTAGACTTCAAACTTCAAATCAATTTCAACATAATCTTAACAAACAAACAAAAAAAAACATTTAATGTTACAACGACATGACGAAACACCGCCCCGTAGCCGCGGGCTTCAACAGCTTGGATCGGCGCCGCTGGGTGGCCCGCCGAAAGACAGCTCCGTCACTCTTCCTAAGGTCGACGACCTGACCATGCCGTCCTCCCGGCGTGCCTAGGAGCCACCTGTGAGGCATGTTTCCTCGGCCACGAGGACGAGGTCCCCTCCTTCACGTCGGGCCTCCTCTTGTGCCACTTGCCACGAATTTGCAGCCCCAGGACATTTTCGCGGGACCATCGCTGCCAGAACTCTTGCCTGACTGACGAGGCAAGTCGCCATCGCCGCAAGCAGCTGAGACTCTCCTGGTCCTGAGTCCGCAGTGGGCGATGAGCGACCCGCCTGTCAGCAGGTGCCCGGGCGTGAGTGCCTCGCCGTCGCTGGGGTCCTGTCTGATGGCTCCCAGCGGCCTGGAATTCAGGACGGCCTCGATCCCGACGAGGACTGTGGCGAGCTCCTCGGCGGTCAATAACGCGCTGCCTACCGCCCGTAGGAGTAGGCTCTTCGCAGACTTGACACCTGCCTCCCAGATTCCTCCCATGTGTGGCGCCCGAGGCGGTATGAACGCAAATTCGCATCCGTTTTTTGATGCGAATCTTCGAACTGCGTCCGCCCCGTCCTCGAGCGCCTTCTGCAGAGCGCTGAGGTGACGGCTCGCTCCGACGAAATTCGTCCCGTTGTCGCAATGGACGATCTGGGGATATCCTCGGCGCCCAACGAACCTTTGGAAAGCCAATAAAAAGGAGTAGGTAGTCAAATCAGATACAAGTTCTAGGTGAACCGCTTTGGACGCAAAACAAACAAAAAGCGCGATATAGGACTTGTATGGGGGCCTTCCTCGAATTTTCAATGTCGTCGAGACGGGGCCAAAAAAATCAACGCTGCAAATTGAAAATGGGCGGAGAGCACAGAGCCGGTCTGCGGGTAAACTTCCCATAAGTTGCGTCAGCAGTCGAGGCTTGCACTTAAAGCAGCTGATGCATGATCGAACTGTTTGACTGCAGACCTCCTGAGCGTTTACGATCCAAACACTCTGTCGAAGGAAGCTCACAAGTGCTCGTGGGCCGACATGAAAATTCGTATGGTGCAGATGACGAACATAGGTCCGCACGAATTGCGAGCGCTTCGTCAAAAGCAGCGGAAACTTGGCATCGTATGATATAGAAGCTTTTGCCCCCCTACTCTCAACAGCGAAAAGTACCTTTGTCTTCATGGATGAATGGGTTCAACCGCTGAAGACTAGGACCAACTCTAGATCCTTTTCGAACTTTCTCGATTTCCTCACGATACTCGTGATGTTGGAGAATTTCAACAATTTTGCGAAAGGCTTCATCGTACTCGGTCGGTGAAACCGGTTTTTCGAACGTTATGCTCGGGTTCTTACATTTTCTTATAAAGCGGAACATATGACAAAACACTCTAAGCAGGTTGAGGTGTGACGAGAATCCCTCGATGACATCTACCAAATCCGAAATTTCGACGGCTGCGGTCAGCCCGACCACGTTCTTCCTCTTCTCCAGCTCAAGATCTTCTGAAGGCTCGAAATTAGGGTTTTTAGGCCAGTTTTCTTCTTCATCCTTCAGTCCTTCAAACCAGATTGACTGGGCGATTTCTTGGACGTCACAACCTCTTGACACAATATCTGCTGGGTTCTGTTTTGTAGGGACATGTCGCCACGTAGCTTCATCTGACCACTCCTGAATCTCAGCTCGAAACGAACGTCGACAACGTAGATGGATGCTACCGAATCCAGTGAAGAGTTACTTCAAAGTCTGACCAATAAACAGCTCGTTCGATGGGTACCTTTAATAGGGGCTTGATTCTGTGACAGAGATCCGCGAGAAGGTGAGCGGCACATAACTCAAGCCGTGGGAGCGTTTTGGTCTTGAGCGGCGCTACTTTGGACTTTGAAGTCAACAACGATATTTATAAACCTTCTGCAGTTCTACTACGGATATAGACGCACGCTCCATAAGCTCTCATGGAGGCGTCAGCGAAGGCATGTAATGGACCGGTGACATCGGATCGGAATACACATACCGAGGTATGGATATCTCTTGACTTCATTGTCAATTTTAAACTGAAAGGCATCTTCCTTAGGCAACCATGAGATTCCTAACGCCTTAGTCGATTCTGAGTCCGAGATCGTTATGGGCCTTGCTGTGCTCTCAGATGCGGTGATCTCAGGTGAGTTCGAAAACCACTTCGCTAACTCAAACCCTGCGGTCTGAAGAACCTGAGATACTTCGGACTTAATTGCCCTTAGCTCCTCTACGCATGCAGCACCAGTCAACATGTCATCGACGTAAAAGTCGGACCCAATAACGTCAGCAGCTTTAGGGAATGATAGCTTCGCAGACTCACTCAACCTTTTTAAACACCGGATAGCCAAAAAGGGGGCTGGTCCTGTCCCATAAGTCACGCTGTTAAGTTTGTTTAATCTCAAGGACTCAGATGGGTCTCTTCTCCACACTATCATCTGAAACTGCCTATCCGCTTCATTCACCATCACTTGGCGATACATCTTTTTTACATCGGCAGTCAGGGCGAACCTGTGCAGCCGGAAGCGGAGCAGCGTTGAATATAATTCCTCTTGAATGGTCGGTCTGACAATCAAAATCTCATTCAAGGCCACCTGAGAGGACGTCTTCGACGACGCATCGAACACGACACGAAGTTTGGTGGACGTACTTTGGGGCCGAAGGACATATTGATGTGGAATTACGTAGTGTGGAGTAAAAGGAATCGTATTGTCAGTCGGCGACATATGACCCAAGGAGAGGTACTCTTCCATGAATTCCAAGTACATTTTCTTCAACTCAGGGTCACGAGACAATCTTCTTTCGAGCGACAAAAACCAACAAAAGCCAAACAATTTGGATCTGATTTAAACGGCAGCCTTACTTCGAACCGACCTGATGGCAATACCTGAGTCGTCTTCCGAAAGTGATTTTCACATAACGTGTGCTCAGGCGAAATAATTTTCTTTGAAGATGGCATTTCTTCCAATGACCAGAATTTTTGCAAGGTGCTATCAATGGAGACTAACAACTCTTCACTGCAACTCAAACTGTTTGCAGTTTGAGGGCCAGAAGTTTTGGAAATATATTTTCCCGAGACAACCCAGCCAAGAAGGGTCTTTTGAAGAGTTGGATAGTCAGGGCCTTGCTTAATTTGACCAACAGCTAACAACTCAAAGCTCCAATCAGCATGTCCATTCTTTGTGGCTTGTAGAAATAGGGGTCTGCCAGTGGTAGGTTCTCTGGGATTTTCCAATCAGTTACATTAACTGACTGGTCAGGGTGATAACCTGAAATGGATTTCAGGATCCAAAAATCAAAGGAGAACTCACTACCATTTATGCGCGACTTCACCACAGTGTGTATTTTATTCTTTACTTGATAATTGGATTCACCAATCCAAAGCAAGGTAATACACGACTCCTCTCTACGGATCTGTAAGCGGTGGGCGAGGTCTTCCGTGATGAAGTTTGTTTGGGATCCAGAGTCAAGGAGAGCTCTGGCCAAAATGTGTTCACCATTTATTGTTCTGACGCTTACGATCGACGTAGCCAAAATCACCCTGTTTAACGAAGTCGCATGCAGAGCATGAGAGGTGGAAGGGTGATCCTGATTTAAACGAGGAGACGAACTCTCTGGGGGTGGCGGCAACGCGAGACTATTATCAGTCACTGTGTATCGATGCAACAATGTGTGATGTGAGCGGCCACATACTCGACATTTGGCGACCTTGCATCGTACAACAGTGTGACCCTTTTGCAGACAATTAATACATAAGGATGCAGACTTTGTGAACTCGAACCTTTGCATAACGGCGTGAAAACGGCGTGCAGTTGGCCACTACATGGTCTCCCGAATTGCAATAGCTGCATGTTCGCTGAGCTCTACTGTTGGGGGAGTGGAAGAACAAGCAAATGAACTGCGATTGTGCGACTTGCTTGGCATGACTTTGTCGTGCCTTGGCTTTGTCGATTCTTCCGCAGACAAATGCTGGTATCGACGATTTATAACTTTTTCAAAGTCGGACCAAAGCGGAAACTTTTCGAAGTCAAGCTGTTCTTCCCACTTCTGTCTAGTCACTGTGTCGACTCTGTTCAAAACGAGATGAATGAGCATTGCATTCGAAATCTTCGTATCGTCTCCTATCGATAGTAATGAACCATAGATTGAGGACACTGTATCGATGAGGCTCCTTAGGGACGATGCGGACTGTTGCGAGATTTTTGGCAGATTAAACAGTGCGGAGACTTGGTTCGAAAATATTAAACACTCGTTTTCGTATACTCGCTTTAGGCTGGCCATGGCCTTTGCGTAATTATCCTCGGTGACTTGGAACGCCTTTATTGTTCCTAATGCTTCATTAGAGAGGCACGAAATCAAATGATTAAAATTTTCTACTATCATCGTTATGAACCAGAGTCTGAAAGAGGCTAATAAAATTTTTAAACTCCGAATATTTACCACTAAACTTTGGTAGGGCCAATTTCGGAAGGCGAGCACGAGTTGGGGCCGTAGAAGCTGATACCGAGGGCGGCGTATCGCTTGTTAGCTTCAAAGCATCGATAAGCGACATTATCTTTGCTTTGGTTACAATGGCCATTTCTTCCAGCTCGGCTGCAAATTCATCTTTGCTATCGATTTCTTCTATTTTCTCCTGCAATATGTTGGCCTTGTTAATGGAAGAATTCAGAACATCGAGTCTGCATTGTAGCTCTGTCAATTGCAATGGAATCGACCCACCCTCTAAGCGATCCTCTAAGCGGCGAATGCTTTTGACTCGGTTTTTGAGCTTATTTTTTAAGTCATCAAGAACAGACTTATTTTCTTGTGCCATTTTACTATTTTTAATCTACGCGACGAAAACCAATATTTTGCAGATAAATAAATAATAAATGTCCAAGCAAGAACGAAAATCGAGAACGACAATAATTTAATGTCAAGGCACGAGGTGTATCGTTGGTTGCAAGTGACAGCCAAAAACAATATACCCTTACACTGTAGGGCAGCGCGTCACTTTCCAAGTGAGAGCCGAACACAATATACCCTAGGAATGTAGGGTAGCGCGTCACTTGCAAAGTGATTACAAAAACAATATACCCTCGAAAAACAGCGTAGCGCGTCACTTTGCGCTTCGTTTTGATCAAGCGCGGCAACGAAATTCTCCCACCAAATACACAACAAGCAACGGTGGGTAAGCGAAAGCGAGAGACGAAAGAATCCACCGGTGCAGCTGCTTGTATGTATTTAGGTATGTGTGGAAGTAAGTGTTATACCGCAGCTTGGGTTAACGAACCAACTATTTTGGCGAATTTCAAACAACGAGTGGGGAACGGGGTGGTGGGGTGGGTGGGTGGTGGGGGGCGACAGTGATTGCGGTAAACGATATATATAATTGTGCGTCCAAATAGCGGTTAAAATAGAGTATATATAGTATGGGTTTTGTATGTGTTATATATGTATATATGTTATATATGTGCACTAATAAATAATAATAATAATGCATTTAGCAAATCAAACTCTACTATATCATACGTCTGTGCCAAGAATTGAAAGCGAGGTGCAATTTTTCCAGCACAAGAAAATGTATATACGTATGTATGTATGTATGTTTGTGTGTCTTCGGCTCTAGCTATCAATTTTTTGCACAAATACCTCAGGCTCTGCGTGTGGATCTTTAAGTCCAGCTGCCACTTTCCTTTCGCAAACCGTGCAGTCGCAAGGGGCCAAGGTCGTCCTCCTCTGGGTTTTTGGCAACGGTGGCTGATGATGGAGCAGCAGGTAATCTGCAGGGTATCAGCAACGGTGAAGCAGCAGGCAATCAGCAGGATAGCAGGAACGGTTAAGCAGCAGGCGGGTGAGGGTATTGCGCGACCGACACGATGTTTTGGCAAGGCTTTTATGCTTTGAACACACAACATGACGCGGGCAACTATACAAACACTTTTATTCTATAATAGAATAAATTGCTATATCACTTGTAGCTGTGTATGTATATGTATTTTTATTTGTGTCACTGTCACTTATTTTGTTGCCTTTTAAATATTTGATCTTTACAGTGCACCCGGGGGCGCCATGAAAAAATTAGAAGAGTTTTTCTACTAACGAAACCGACAAACTTGTGGGGGCGTAAAGACTTTATTATTTTTAAGGCGGGGCGAAAGAAAGGTGCTTGCTCGATCGACTTCAATTAAACATTATTATTACAAATTCAATGCATTGCATTCTAAGCCTAGCTAAACTACGGTGGCAAAGCGGGGCGAATTCGCTTTGAGCGAAAGAGAGAGCTTTCAATTCGCTCCCGCCTTGCCCTAACCTACTTACACTAGACTTCAAACTTCAAATCAATTTCAACATAATCTTAACAAAAAAAAAAAACACTTAATGTTACAACGACATGGCGAAACAATATTTTTGGTGACCACTTCAAACAATTCAGGATCCACTGTCTGATCTGGAATTTCTGCCGAAATCACATCGTCAATTTGATTTGGCCCTATTTTTTCAATCAGCCGAATATAAATATGCGTATAAGCCAAACATCGTTTTTGCCATTCAATTAAATACATCCAACATTGAACAGACCCAAATGCACCGTGTTTGACAATTAAATCATGAGTGATTTCAATTTTTGTCTAAAAACACGTGCTAAAATATCATGGCGATCTTTCGATGGTTGGCCAACAATTATTAATTCCGAGATTTCTTCCCATTGTCGATTACACGTGAAGGTGATGAAGAGGTCTGGTCGACCGTAACGGCGAACGTATGACATCGCATCTTGCGTGTACTCAAACATATGACGTGGACTTTCAACATACGATGACGGTAATATTATCATAGTTCCAACGCTTTGTGCATTACCATCGTTGTTAATGGCAAATGTCACGCAAATGAACATACTCTTCGGAAAGTAATTTGGCTTGGTTGAATCGAAGAAAATTTAACCCGTTCCGTTTCAATTTTTGCATACATGTCAACAATATACTGGTGGAAAAGTGCTCTACACCTCAATATGTTGTTGTCTTGATTTTGCCGTATCTGCAGCCTGTACGCGTAATAATTCATAGCACTAACTTTCTTTGTTCCTTCTCGACCTACAATTAAATTAAATTTAATTTAATTTCAATTAAAATCAATCATAAATTATTCATCAATTTACCGTTTACTAGATTTATCATTTTAATGTTGAAATTATAGCCATCTTGGACGCTCCAAAACAAAATAGGATATTGTAGTACATCATAACAGGGATGAGTCTCGGATACACGTTCAAGTTGTTCATTTCTACGATGAAGCATAATATCACGATTGTTAAATTGCTCAACAACTATGACTATTGCCACTTCGTCAACTGTGTGTGCATTGAAACGCCTTGCATGTTTGCCAACCGGTGTTTTCTCATCTCGAATAAAAATTTTATGATCGACAGATGGCATTCGATCAAGCGACGTTTTGAATAACTGAACCAATTCTTTGTGGTCATGGAACATATTTTGCAAATCGAAAATAATTTGTAATAATGGCACCCCGACGATCAGCTTCGTCTACCGCGTTCCCGATAAAATATAATTGCAAAAATTGGTGGTCTGCGTTGTCGAAAGGTAACAAAGAGCCAGCTGGATGGTATATTTAACCTTGAATCTGAATAAAATAGATGATAGAATGAGAACAAACGTACAATTTGCATAAACAAAACTATTTAATTACCTTGAACGTTTGCATGAAATTGTCTCTTATAATATTTGTGGCGCCAAAAGATGTCATTTGAAAGCTGGAATTATACTTTCGTATATTGTTCAAAAAATGATTAGACTTAGGTGTCAATCCATTAAGTAATGTGCTCAATGGTTGTGGTGGGCTGCCTAATTCAGGCAATTTCACTTTACCACTCGCACAGCACATCCCATCTGCTTCACCTTTAAATTTTAATGCCTGACAATGGCGACAACGGTCGTTCATTGGACCAATTATAATTTGCCTATGAGAAGCGTAATCGGTGACACTACTGTACGCGAACGCAACACCTTGTAGATTTTGTATATCACTAAGTTCATTTGCATCATTGTTCCGTTGATTTCAACGGGACCTTGCTGTGCGTAGACGATTTTTTTCATTGCGATTTGTAATGACTTGGCTACTTTCACGGCTCCTCGAAGCCAAAACTTGTGACGCATTTCGCGTTCGCCGGCCCAAATTTGATCGTCTCGACATTTAACTTTAAAAACCACACTAGTTTGTTTAAAGCGCACAAATTTTCAAAAGCAACAAATATACTTAAACAAATTACAATTGCAATGACACAAAACGAAATGAAATAGTCGTTCAAACACACATTTTTAGACCAAATTTTTAAATTTTGTTTTGAATAATCTTTAATTTTCGAAAAACCTATATAAATAAAAGTACAAACTTTTTATAGAAACAAAGCCACATACTCTGTCTATCACTTTAAAAAACCGCATTCAATTTGGTGCACGCGTTTCGGAGTAATGAAACGAAATATGCGTTCAAACACACACTTTTAGACCAAATTTAAGAAATTTTTGATTAATTTGTAATTCTTGAGGAACTTTTAAAAAATAAATTAGAAATTGGTTTGTAAAAATCAGGCCACATTCTCTGGCTATCATTAAAAAAAAACAACCTGCAATTTACTGCACGCGTTTAGGATTTTTTTTACAAATTTATAGTATAGATACTTTATGGGGTCGTAATCGGTTTCTTCTGTGCGTTGCACACATTGACCACAATTCTAATATACACCTTTACTCTTTGATTACGGGTATGAAAAACAAGTCCGACCGCATAATAGTTTCTGCAAGTAAATTGTTGATTTTGTTCGCGATTCTATGAGCATAATGCCGTATCGAACATTTACCTCTATCTCTTCTGCTTGACACGACATGTTCGGCTACAAATTTTCTGCTAGATGCGGCAGCGCCCCTTAGGTAATTGGGCTGGATGGGGGCTGCGTTTTGGCTGGGATCAGTGCGTTAAGCGTTCCGGCTTGTTGTTGATTGGGCAACTTGATGGTGCAGTTATTGTACGTGAACATGCTAATAAAAACTTCAAAGTACACTGTTCAGCTACTGAGATTTTTCAGTAGTGTTGTTATGCGAGGTTACTAAAAGACGATGATTATTCAGTATATACATATATTAACAGTTTATTGTAGTGTAGTATTATATACGGCGATAAAGAGTCGAAGGGATAGTTAGCTGGATTCAAAACGGGGTCAGATTGAATACGCGGCGGTCGGTTCAAGACGGTGTCGGATTGAATAGCTCGATTCCAAGACGATGTGCAAGAAGTGATTGCAAGATCAAGACTAAATGAGGACAGGCGGACCGAATTGCCCGTGCCCTAATGCAAGCGAGAGAGAGAACGAAAAAAGCGAAGGCGAAAGAAAGAAGCAAGCGAGGTGCACATATAGACCTCGATTCGTATGTCAGCAATTGACTGAATATTTGCGTATGTATAAATGCGACGACAGAAATTGCGAGAGATAGGAAAGGCATGCAAGTTCAAGACCAGATTATGACCATTGCGAAAGCATGCTAGAGCAGGCGTGCCCTAAGCGATGCTGCGAATAGAGAGTGCGAGAGAGCGACAATGATCGATAGAACGAGAGAGCGAGAATGCAAGGCGATATGTACAGTAGGCAGTGCAAATAATTAGCAATGAAGATGATTTAAGTTAGGCTGCAACACTATGATTGAGCTGCCGATGTGGTGAATTTGTAGGGGAATATAGGGCTGGGAAACCAGACATACACTTTAAAAATACCAATATACATTGCTTGTTGTAGTGATTATCCGAGTCTTAATGCTTTTCAAAAAAGTTCTTGTGCTGTAACAAACAAAACTTTTACGAATCTTCGCACATACTTCTTGAAATCTACGAATAAAGTGTGTACAGACTTACCTGGAATATCTCGGAAAATGGTGGCTGTTAAGCCCTTGAACGCTCCACGTGCACCTTCTGTTTTTATTATATATCTAATGCAGTTGATGGGTCCTGTGAATTTAATTCCACTGTCAATCTGTGTCGATAATTGAAGTCTTGTTTTCGCCAACTCCATCGGTGCACATACGAAACTTTGCGCTACACCAGCAATAGAGCCAGCATAAAAATGTGAAAGCAGTGAATTGGGTTCATCGGACAAGCGTTGAATATTTCCATATACTCCGAAAACGATTGAGTTAACTAATCCAATTCCCGATATTGGGCTACTTATGCCTCTATATAATCCTTGGATATTATCTTTTTGTATTATTATTTTTAAACAATGAAATGTTCCCTTATATTTCGGATTTTTTGGGTCATCAGTTTGCAAATGAACTTTTACAGTATCTAATGGGTGTCCAACAAGCACTCCTGCAGCACCTTGAAAGAAAACAAAAGACAAATTGCAGTTAGTCCTGTTAAGTCCTAAAGTATTTGTTGAAAAATGCAGAAGAAGTCCATCGATCTGGCTAATCCTTTGAGACGCATGTATGAGTACATGTGTGTAAATGGATGATGAAATAATTTGTTCTTCTGCGTAAGACAAAAACAAACATACCAGACACATCTACATACAACCATTTTACTATGTATGTGATGTGCTGAATACATACACATACACATCTATATCCCGCAATGAAGCGTCGGTTCACTTTTGTTTCTGCTGTTACTGTGACAAGTCGTGTGCAACGAAAATATATAAAGAAAGAATAAAACTGAAACTAAAATAAAACTTATAACAGTGTTTGTGATAATTAAGAAGGCTGATCTGGAATATAACTGAAGCTGACTTGGAGGATCAAACAGCGATCAAGGAAGGAATTGGTTGCCATCTGCCCAAAGCAGTCTCAGCCGTTTGTCCACGGGAGTCTCAACTCATTGCAGTTGTATTGGTGTGAGCTGTGCTGTGTGAGCGGCAGCGTGCAGCGTCTTTGTAATTTTTCAATAGGTTATGGGCCCAGATTACGCCTCTTAACTGCAGATAAGTATAAAGTTTTGATTTATATATAATGGAAAAAGGAAAGCGAAACATAAAACCATTTGATGGAGAAAAATACTCCATTTGGAAGTTTAGAATAAGAGCATTGTTGACTGAAATAGACGCCATTAAGGTTATTGATCAAGAGTGTGGTGAAATAACAGAAGAATGGAAGAAACAAGAAAGAAATGCGAAAAGTGTAATTATAGAGTATCTAAGTGACTCCTTCCTTGGCTTTGCACCAACAGATTGTAATGCTAAAACGGTTTTTAAGAATTTAGACGCTATTTATGAAAGGAAAAGTCTGGCATCGCAGTTGTCTGTACGAAAGCAGTTGTTGTCGCTAAAGCTGAAGGGCGATACTTTGTTGTTGCAGCATTTTAATAAATTTGACGAATTAATTGCTGAACTGTTTGCCGCCGGTGCGCAAATGGATGAATTGGACAAAGTATCGCATTTACTGTTATCACTACCTTCATCGTATGACGGTGTAATAACGGCTATTGAAACATTATCAGAGAATAATCTGACCCTTGCTTTTGTGAAAAATAGACTGCTTGACCATGAAATAAAATTGAAAAATGTCAGTAAAGATACAACTCTAAAAGTATTACATACTGTAGGAAAGGAGAATAAATTTAAAAATGTTCCAAATAAAAGCTATAATTACAAACCAATTAAAAATAAGTTCAAATCAAAGAATAAGTTTAATAATAATAATAAAAATTGTTTTTATTGTGGCAAAGCTGGCCATATTAAGAAAGATTGTTATATCTATAAGAGAGAGAAAGAAAATGAAAACAAACATGTACAAGTGGCAACTGCTCAGTCTGAAGAAGCTTCAGAAGGTTTTGCATTCATGTTCAAACGTGAAATGAATAAGGAAGAAGAGATTTCTTTTGTTCTGGACTCTGGAGCATCTGGACCATTTGGTCAATAATGAGAATCTGTTTGATAAAATTCAAGTTTTGGAAAAACCAATTAAAATTGCAGTGGCAAAGTGTGGCCAATTTATTTATGCAACCAAGAAAGGCACAATGGAGTTGTGCAGTGATTCTCTGGCCAAGATCGTTTTAAACGATGTACTGTTTTGTTCAGAAGTTCCTCAAAATCTCTTATCGGTGAAAAAGATGCAGGATGCAGGAGTTACCGTAGTATTTCATCCAGGAGGTGTAGCTGTTAGCAAAAATGGTGAGAATATTATGGAAGGTAATTATATCGATAACGTCCCGGTGGTCCGCTTTTCTATGCCAAAAAGGGCATTTATTTCTAATGTTCATAATAAAATAAATAATTATAATTTGTGGCATGAAAGGCTAGGGCATATAAGCAAAGGAAAATATTTAGAAATAAAAGCTAATAATATGTTTGAGGATATCGATATGTTAAATAATATAAGACCAAATGAAGATTTATGTGAGGCCTGCATATATGGAAAGCAAGCGAGACTTAAATTTGAAAAGTTTAAAAACAAAGATCATATTAACAGGCCTTTATTTGTCGTTCATTCCGATGTATGTGGTCCGATTACTCCTGCAACTATCGATAGGAAAAATTATTATGTTGTGTTTATTGACCAATATACACATTACTGCGTCACGTACTTACTGACCTATAAGTCAGAAGTATTTTATGTCTTTAAGGATTTTATTGCTAAAAGTGAAGCACACTTTAATTTAAAAGTGGTAAATCTATATATTGATAATGGCAGAGAATATCTATCGAATGAGATGAAAGAATTTTGCAGTGAAAAGGGCATTAGTTACCACCTTACAGTCCCACATACCCCACAGTTGAATGGTGTGTCCGAAAGGATGATAAGGACTATAACAGAAAAAGCTCGTGCTTTGGTTATAGGGGCAAAAGTACAAAAACACTTTTGGGGAGAAGCTGTTTTGACGGCAACATATTTGACTAACAGAATCCCAAGTAATGCATTGAAAGAATGCAAGAAAACACCATATGAAATTTGGCATAGTAAAAAGCCTAGTCTCAAATATTTGAGAGTATTCGGTTCGACAGTGTATGTCCATAAAAAGTTAAGAAAACGAAAGTTTGATGAGAAATCATGGAAAGGAATACTTGTCGGATATGAACCGAATGGATATAAAGTATGGGATGGGGAGACTGGAAAGTTTTCAATTGCTAGAGATGTTATTTTTGATGAAACTAACATGGTAAACTCAAGAGGTGAGTTTGAAAAGAAGAACATTGAATTCCATAATGAGAGTATGGAATATAATAATGAAGATTTTCTTGATACCAATGAAATTGGTGATCAGTTGGAAATGGATAATGTTCAGGGCATTTGTCCAAGTGAAAGCATTGAAAAAGAATCTGATAAATTATCAGATGGTGATTCCAGTGGTGTGGTAACGGAAATTGAAAATGCCGATCCAGTTGTTACTGGTGATAGTGTATCAAATGATACAAATGAAGAAAGCAAAATTGTAAGGAAAAGTGATCGATTAAAAGATAAGCCAAAATTATCATATAGAGATATTCTGAATTGTGTGATGAGTGCTCAGAGTTCTATGGAAAGTACACCGATTTCTTTTGAAGAAATCAGTTTAAGAAATGATAAGGTACAATGGGAGGAAGCAATAAGAGATGAGCTGGAATCACATTTAATTAACAATACTTGGTCTCTTGTTAAAATACCTGATAGCAAGAATATTGCAGATTGTAAATGGATTTTCACAATAAAACATAATGAATTCGGTAAACCGATTAAATATAAAGCTAGACTCGTGGCCCGGGGTTTTACACAGGAATATTTAGTTGATTATGATGAAACATTTGCTCCTGTTGTCAGAGTTACTAGTTTTAGATTTATAATGTCCTTTGCAATCCAGCACAACTTGAAAGTACATCATATGGATGTAAAGACTGCTTTTTTAAACGGAGTTTTAAAAGAGGAAATATATATGAGAGCTCCTCAAGGTTTTCTCGTTGGCAGTAATCAAGTTTGTAAACTGAATAAAGCTATTTATGGTCTCAAACAAGCAGCAAGATGCTGGTTTGACGTATTTGAGAAATCATTAAAGGGTATTGGATTTGTAAACTCTCCAGTAGATCGTTGTATCTACATTCTTGATAAGGGAGAGATTTCAAAGAATATATATGTCTTATTGTATGTAGATGATCTAGTTATATCTACAGAAAGTATCCAAACAATGAATAAATTCAAATCTTATTTGAATGGAAAATTCAGAATGACCGATTTATCAGATATTAAATATTTTATAGGAATAAAAATTGACAGAGAAGATGGTCAACTACACTTAAGTCAATCGCATATATAAAAACAGTTCTATCTAAATTTAATATGAATAAGTGTAATCCAGTGAATTCGCCACTTCCGCCTAAGCTGAATTTTGAAGGCTTAAACTCTGATAAAAATTGTGAAGCACCCTGCCGTAATTTGATAGGATGTTTAATGTACATAATGTTATGTACACGACCAGATCTCAGTATATCTATTAATTTATTAAGTAGATATACGCAAAATAATAGCAGTGAATTATGGCAATGAGAGAGAAAAGAGAGTTTTAAAATACTTCAAGGGAACTATAGATTTAAAATTGACATTTTCAAAAGTTTCAAAATACGATGAAATTTTTAGTGGTTATGTTGATTCTGACTGGGGCGGAAATATTATAGATAGAAGAAGTACTACAGGATATTTATTTAAAATGTATGAATCTAATTTAATTTGCTGGTGTACTAGGAAACAGAACTCTGTAGCAGCTTCATCAACAGAAGCTGAGTATATGGCATTGTTTGAAGGTGTTAGAGAAGCATTATGGCTTAAATCATTATTAGAAAGTATTAAAATCAAACTAAATACACCAATTAAGATATATGAGGATAATCAGGGATGTATTAGCATAGCAAATAATCCTTCTTGCCACAAAAGAACTAAGCACATAGATATTAAATATCATTTTTCCAGAGAACAAGTGGAAAACAAACTAATTAAAATTGAATATATCTCCACAGAAAAACAGCTCGCAGATATGCTGACCAAGGTACTACCAGCTCCACGATTTAAAGACCTTCGGGATCAAATTGGATTGGCCGAATAATTCCGATGGAGCAGCTTATTATAGAATTTCATTATAATTTGTTTAAAGAAGATCTCATTCTGAAAGATTAGTTTTTAATTTTGATGTTGGTCTGGTTGGGGTTTTACTGGGTTTTCCCCCAATCCTAGCAACGAATGTTGGACCAATATTGTAAACTTCCCAGAGCCTGACTTGTCACATTAGTTTTTTTTTATTTTTGATTTGAAATGATAATCCTAAGATTAATGGTTTATATTTGGTGTGTTATGTTTTTGAGGAGGTGTGTTGAAAATGCAGAAGAAGTCCATCGATCTGGCTACTCCTTTGAGACGCATGTATGAGTACATGTGTGTAAATGGATGATGAAATAATTTGTTCTTCTGCGTAAGACAAAAACAAACATACCAGACACATCTACATACAACCATTTTACTATGTATGTGATGTGCTGAATACATACACATACACATCTATATCCCGCAATGAAGCGTCGGTTCACTTTTGTTTCTGCTGTTACTGTGACAAGTCGTGTGCAACGAAAATATATAAAGAAAGAATAAAACTGAAACTAAAATAAAACTTATAACAGTGTTTGTGATAATTAAGAAGGCTGATCTGGAATATAACTGAAGCTGACTTGGAGGATCAAACAGCGATCAAGGAAGGAATTGGTTGCCATCTGCCCAAAGCAGTCTCAGCCGTTTGTCCACGGGAGTCTCAACTCATTGCAGTTGTATTGGTGTGAGCTGTGCTGTGTGAGCGGCAGCGTGCAGCGTCTTTGTAATTTTTCAATAGGTTATGGGCCCAGATTACGCCTCTTAACTGCAGATAAGTATAAAGTTTTGATTTATATATAATGGAAAAAGGAAAGCGAAACATAAAACCATTTGATGGAGAAAAATACTCCATTTGGAAGTTTAGAATAAGAGCATTGTTGACTGAAATAGACGCCATTAAGGTTATTGATCAAGAGTGTGGTGAAATAACAGAAGAATGGAAGAAACAAGAAAGAAATGCGAAAAGTGTAATTATAGAGTATCTAAGTGACTCCTTCCTTGGCTTTGCACCAACAGATTGTAATGCTAAAACGGTTTTTAAGAATTTAGACGCTATTTATGAAAGGAAAAGTCTGGCATCGCAGTTGTCTGTACGAAAGCAGTTGTTGTCGCTAAAGCTGAAGGGCGATACTTTGTTGTTGCAGCATTTTAATAAATTTGACGAATTAATTGCTGAACTGTTTGCCGCCGGTGCGCAAATGGATGAATTGGACAAAGTATCGCATTTACTGTTATCACTACCTTCATCGTATGACGGTGTAATAACGGCTATTGAAACATTATCAGAGAATAATCTGACCCTTGCTTTTGTGAAAAATAGACTGCTTGACCATGAAATAAAATTGAAAAATGTCAGTAAAGATACAACTCTAAAAGTATTACATACTGTAGGAAAGGAGAATAAATTTAAAAATGTTCCAAATAAAAGCTATAATTACAAACCAATTAAAAATAAGTTCAAATCAAAGAATAAGTTTAATAATAATAATAAAAATTGTTTTTATTGTGGCAAAGCTGGCCATATTAAGAAAGATTGTTATATCTATAAGAGAGAGAAAGAAAATGAAAACAAACATGTACAAGTGGCAACTGCTCAGTCTGAAGAAGCTTCAGAAGGTTTTGCATTCATGTTCAAACGTGAAATGAATAAGGAAGAAGAGATTTCTTTTGTTCTGGACTCTGGAGCATCTGGACCATTTGGTCAATAATGAGAATCTGTTTGATAAAATTCAAGTTTTGGAAAAACCAATTAAAATTGCAGTGGCAAAGTGTGGCCAATTTATTTATGCAACCAAGAAAGGCACAATGGAGTTGTGCAGTGATTCTCTGGCCAAGATCGTTTTAAACGATGTACTGTTTTGTTCAGAAGTTCCTCAAAATCTCTTATCGGTGAAAAAGATGCAGGATGCAGGAGTTACCGTAGTATTTCATCCAGGAGGTGTAGCTGTTAGCAAAAATGGTGAGAATATTATGGAAGGTAATTATATCGATAACGTCCCGGTGGTCCGCTTTTCTATGCCAAAAAGGGCATTTATTTCTAATGTTCATAATAAAATAAATAATTATAATTTGTGGCATGAAAGGCTAGGGCATATAAGCAAAGGAAAATATTTAGAAATAAAAGCTAATAATATGTTTGAGGATATCGATATGTTAAATAATATAAGACCAAATGAAGATTTATGTGAGGCCTGCATATATGGAAAGCAAGCGAGACTTAAATTTGAAAAGTTTAAAAACAAAGATCATATTAACAGGCCTTTATTTGTCGTTCATTCCGATGTATGTGGTCCGATTACTCCTGCAACTATCGATAGGAAAAATTATTATGTTGTGTTTATTGACCAATATACACATTACTGCGTCACGTACTTACTGACCTATAAGTCAGAAGTATTTTATGTCTTTAAGGATTTTATTGCTAAATGTGAAGCACACTTTAATTTAAAAGTGGTAAATCTATATATTGATAATGGCAGAGAATATCTATCGAATGAGATGAAAGAATTTTGCAGTGAAAAGGGCATTAGTTACCACCTTACAGTCCCACATACCCCACAGTTGAATGGTGTGTCCGAAAGGATGATAAGGACTATAACAGAAAAAGCTCGTGCTTTGGTTATAGGGGCAAAAGTACAAAAACACTTTTGGGGAGAAGCTGTTTTGACGGCAACATATTTGACTAACAGAATCCCAAGTAATGCATTGAAAGAATGCAAGAAAACACCATATGAAATTTGGCATAGTAAAAAGCCTAGTCTCAAATATTTGAGAGTATTCGGTTCGACAGTGTATGTCCATAAAAAGTTAAGAAAACGAAAGTTTGATGAGAAATCATGGAAAGGAATACTTGTCGGATATGAACCGAATGGATATAAAGTATGGGATGGGGAGACTGGAAAGTTTTCAATTGCTAGAGATGTTATTTTTGATGAAACTAACATGGTAAACTCAAGAGGTGAGTTTGAAAAGAAGAACATTGAATTCCATAATGAGAGTATGGAATATAATAATGAAGATTTTCTTGATACCAATGAAATTGGTGATCAGTTGGAAATGGATAATGTTCAGGGCATTTGTCCAAGTGAAAGCATTGAAAAAGAATCTGATAAATTATCAGATGGTGATTCCAGTGGTGTGGTAACGGAAATTGAAAATGCCGATCCAGTTGTTACTGGTGATAGTGTATCAAATGATACAAATGAAGAAAGCAAAATTGTAAGGAAAAGTGATCGATTAAAAGATAAGCCAAAATTATCATATAGAGATATTCTGAATTGTGTGATGAGTGCTCAGAGTTCTATGGAAAGTACACCGATTTCTTTTGAAGAAATCAGTTTAAGAAATGATAAGGTACAATGGGAGGAAGCAATAAGAGATGAGCTGGAATCACATTTAATTAACAATACTTGGTCTCTTGTTAAAATACCTGATAGCAAGAATATTGCAGATTGTAAATGGATTTTCACAATAAAACATAATGAATTCGGTAAACCGATTAAATATAAAGCTAGACTCGTGGCCCGGGGTTTTACACAGGAATATTTAGTTGATTATGATGAAACATTTGCTCCTGTTGTCAGAGTTACTAGTTTTAGATTTATAATGTCCTTTGCAATCCAGTACAACTTGAAAGTACATCATATGGATGTAAAGACTGCTTTTTTAAACGGAGTTTTAAAAGAGGAAATATATATGAGAGCTCCTCAAGGTTTTCTCGTTGGCAGTAATCAAGTTTGTAAACTGAATAAAGCTATTTATGGTCTCAAACAAGCAGCAAGATGCTGGTTTGACGTATTTGAGAAATCATTAAAGGGTATTGGATTTGTAAACTCTCCAGTAGATCGTTGTATCTACATTCTTGATAAGGGAGAGATTTCAAAGAATATATATGTCTTATTGTATGTAGATGATCTAGTTATATCTACAGAAAGTATCCAAACAATGAATAAATTCAAATCTTATTTGAATGGAAAATTCAGAATGACCGATTTATCAGATATTAAATATTTTATAGGAATAAAAATTGACAGAGAAGATGGTCAACTACACTTAAGTCAATCTGCATATATAAAAACAGTTCTATCTAAATTTAATATGAATAAGTGTAATCCAGTGAATTCGCCACTTCCGCCTAAGCTGAATTTTGAAGGCTTAAACTCTGATAAAAATTGTGAAGCACCCTGCCGTAATTTGATAGGATGTTTAATGTACATAATGTTATGTACACGACCAGATCTCAGTATATCTATTAATTTATTAAGTAGATATACGCAAAATAATAGCAGTGAATTATGGCAATGAGAGAGAAAAGAGAGTTTTAAAATACTTCAAGGGAACTATAGATTTAAAATTGACATTTTCAAAAGTTTCAAAATACGATGAAATTTTTAGTGGTTATGTTGATTCTGACTGGGGCGGAAATATTATAGATAGAAGAAGTACTACAGGATATTTATTTAAAATGTATGAATCTAATTTAATTTGCTGGTGTACTAGGAAACAGAACTCTGTAGCAGCTTCATCAACAGAAGCTGAGTATATGGCATTGTTTGAAGGTGTTAGAGAAGCATTATGGCTTAAATCATTATTAGAAAGTATTAAAATCAAACTAAATACACCAATTAAGATATATGAGGATAATCAGGGATGTATTAGCATAGCAAATAATCCTTCTTGCCACAAAAGAACTAAGCACATAGATATTAAATATCATTTTTCCAGAGAACAAGTGGAAAACAAACTAATTAAAATTGAATATATCTCCACAGAAAAACAGCTCGCAGATATGCTGACCAAGGTACTACCAGCTCCACGATTTAAAGACCTTCGGGATCAAATTGGATTGGCCGAATAATTCCGATGGAGCAGCTTATTATAGAATTTCATTATAATTTGTTTAAAGAAGATCTCATTCTGAAAGATTAGTTTTTAATTTTGATGTTGGTCTGGTTGGGGTTTTACTGGGTTTTCCCCCAATCCTAGCAACGAATGTTGGACCAATATTGTAAACTTCCCAGAGCCTGACTTGTCACATTAGTTTTTTTTTATTTTTGATTTGAAATGATAATCCTAAGATTAATGGTTTATATTTGGTGTGTTATGTTTTTGAGGAGGTGTGTTGAAAATGCAGAAGAAGTCCATCGATCTGGCTACTCCTTTGAGACGCATGTATGAGTACATGTGTGTAAATGGATGATGAAATAATTTGTTCTTCTGCGTAAGACAAAAACAAACATACCAGACACATCTACATACAACCATTTTACTATGTATGTGATGTGCTGAATACATACACATACACATCTATATCCCGCAATGAAGCGTCGGTTCACTTTTGTTTCTGCTGTTACTGTGACAAGTCGTGTGCAACGAAAATATATAAAGAAAGAATAAAACTGAAACTAAAATAAAACTTATAACAGTGTTTGTGATAATTAAGAAGGCTGATCTGGAATATAACTGAAGCTGACTTGGAGGATCAAACAGCGATCAAGGAAGGAATTGGTTGCCATCTGCCCAAAGCAGTCTCAGCCGTTTGTCCACGGGAGTCTCAACTCATTGCAGTTGTATTGGTGTGAGCTGTGCTGTGTGAGCGGCAGCGTGCAGCGTCTTTGTAATTTTTCAATAGTATTAAAAAACACTATGTAAAAAAATGGAACTTTTATTATCATTTGGAACGAAGCTGACCTTTATAAAATTTTTAATAAACTATGTTAATTATAGATAGGTTTTTTATTCCCTTACTCAAAGAGTTAAGGGGTATTTTGTACTTGTGGTAAAAGTAGATGTGTGTAACGCAGAGAAGGAAAATTTTCCGACCCCATAAAGTATATATATTCTTGATCAGCATCAATAGCCGAGTCGATGTCTGTCTGTCCGTCCGTCCGTCCGTCCGTCTGTCCGTCTTCTTTGACGCCTCGTTCTCAGAGACTATAAAAGCTAGAGCAATCAAGTTTTTTTCCGGACTTATGTGATATCACACTGAATCAAGTTTCTTTCAAAATTTTGCCACGCCTCGCTCCGCCTTCAGAAAGGACGAAAATCTGTTGCATCCACAATTTTGAAGGTACTATAAAACTAAAAACGCAGTATCGTAGAGAATGACCATATCTACCAGATTGCCGAATGTGGTACAGATCGAAATATTATTATAGCCAGAATGAAGAAATTATTTTCAGTTGCTTCCCCCACCTCCTCTGGCGCTGCTGTCGCTATTCATTCTCTTTCTCGCTCGCACACACTCTGCCCTGTGCAATGCGCGAGCAACCCTAGCGGAGGAGATGTATAATCTAAATGGTAGATGTAGAATATCTTTTCTACATGTATAATTTTCATTTTAGATGTAGATGTAGTTAACAAATGTAGCAAAAAAATTTAAAATCAAAATTTTTTTCTAAATTTCAATCATAAGCTCATAAATTTATATACTGACTGAGTACGGGTATAAAAGTAGAGTCGCGACTAGAAGCGACTCACGTTCCTTCTCGTTTTTGTTTATTATACCCGTACTCAAAAAGAGTTAAGGGGTATACTGTATTTGTGGTAAAAGTGGATGTGTGTAACGCAGAGAAGGAAAATTTTCCGACCCCATAAAGTATATATATTCTTGATCAGTATCAATAGCCGAGTCGATAGAGCCATGTCTGTCTGTCCGTCCGTCTGTCCGTCCCCATGAGCGCCTCGTTCTCAGAGACTATAAAAGCTAGAGCAACGAAATTTTTTTCCAGACTCATGTGATATCACACTGTTATAAGTGTATTTCCAAATTTCGCCCGCCCCCTTCCGCCTTCACAAAGGACGAAAATCTGTGGCATCCAAATTTTGAAGATACGAAAAAACTAAAGCGCAGTATCGTAGAGAGTGACTATATCTATCAGATTGCCGAATCTGAGTCAGATCGGATCATTATTATAGCCAGAATGAAGAAATTAATTTTCAGTTGCTTCCCCACCTCCTCTGGCGCTGCTGTCGCTATTCATTCTCTTTCTCGCTCGCACACACTCTGCCCTGTGCAATGCCCGAGCAACCCCTAGCGGAGGAGATGTATAATCTAAATGGTAGATGTAGAATATCTTTTCTACATGTATAATTTTCATTTTAGATGTAGATGTAGTTAACAAATGTAGCAAAAAATTTAAAATCAAAATTTTTTTTCTAAATTTCAATCATAAGCTCATAAATTTATATACTGACTGAGTACGGGTATAAAAGTAGAGTCGCGACTAGAAGCGACTCACGTTCCTTCTCGTTTTTGTTTATTATACCCGTACTCAAAAAGAGTTAAGGGGTATACTGTATTTGTGGTAAAAGTGGATGTGTGTAACGCAGAGAAGGAAAATTTTCCGACCCCATAAAGTATATATATTCTTGATCAGTATCAATAGCCGAGTCGATAGAGCCATGTCTGTCTGTCCGTCCGTCTGTCCGTCCCCATGAGCGCCTCGTTCTCAGAGACTATAAAAGCTAGAGCAACGAAATTTTTTTTCAGACTCATGTGATATCACACTGTTACAAGTGTATTTCAAAATTTCGCCCGCCCCTTCCGCCTTCACAAAGGACGAAAATCTGTGGCATCCAAATTTTGAAGATACGATAAAACTAAAAACGCAGTATCGTAGAGAATGATCATATCTATCAGATTGTCGAATCTGAACCAGATCGGATCATTATTATAGCCAGAATAAAGAAATTAATTTTCAGTTGCTTCCCCACCTCCTCTGGCGCTGCTGACGCTATTCATTCTCAGTCTCGCTCGCACACACTCTGCCCTGTGCAATGCGCGAGCAACCCCTAGCGGAGGAGATGTAGAATCTAAATGGTATATGTAGAATATTTGTTCTAGATGTATTATCTACATTTTACATGTAGATGTAGTTAACAAATGTAGCAAAAAATGTAAAATGTAAAATTAAAATTTTTTTTTAAATTTCAATCATAAGCTTATAAATTTATATACTGACTGAGTACGGGTATAAAAGTAGAGTCGCGACTAGAAGCGACTCACGTTCCTTCTCGTTTTTAAGTATAAATAAAGTTGAATAAGTGATTTAATATAGTATTTGGTAAAAGAAATATAATTTAAGCGTCGTTCGTCGTCCGATCTCTTTCCAAAACACTTTCACGTCGGAGGCTGGATCGAAACTGTCTCGGCCTTGCCCTTGCCGATCTGATTTCTGCTCTCTTATCAGTTCGCTATCGCTCGTACTTACGCTTCGGAATTCGCCTTGGAGTGAAGTCGCTCTCGCTCGTTTTTTCTGGTGATCGAAATTGACAAAACCCAACCCACATATATTTATGTAAATTTAGATCTATACTATAAATTTGTAGAAAAAAGTGTCTACCTCCTAAACGCGTGCAGTAAATTGCAAGTTGTTTTTTTTTAATGATAGCCAGAGAATGTGGCCTGGTTTTTACAAACCAATTTCAATTTTTTTTTCTAACGGTTCCTCAAGAATTAAAAATTAATCAAAAATGTTCTTAAATTTGGTCTAAAAGGGTGTGTTTGAACGCATATTTCGTTTCATTTCTCCGAAACGCGTGCACCAAATTGAATGCGGTTTCTTAAAGTGATAGACAGAGTATGTGGCTTTGTTTCTATACAAAAGTTTGTACTTTTCTTTATATAGGTTTTTCGAAAATAAAAGATTATTCAAAACAAAATTTAAAAATTTGGTCTAAAAATGTGTGTTTGAACGACTATTTCATTTCGTTTTGTGTCATTGCAATTGTAATTTGTTTAAGTATATTTGTTGCTTTTGAAAATTTGTGCGCTTTAAACAAACTAGTGCGGTTTTTAAAGTTAAATGTCGAGACGATCAAATTTGGGCCGGCGAACGCGAAATGCGTCACAAGTTTTGGCTTCGAGGAGCCGTGAAAATAGCCAAGTCATTACAAATCGCAATGAAAAAAATCGTCTACGCACAGCAAGGTCCCGTTCAAATCAACGGAACAATGATGCAAATGAACTTAGTGATATACAAAATCTACAAGGTGTTGCGTTCGCGTACAGTAGTGTCACCGATTACGCTTCTCATAGGCAAATTATAATTGGTCCAATGAACGACCGTTGTCGCCATTGTCAGGCATTAAAATTTAAAGGTGAAGCAGATGGGATGTGCTGTGCGAGTGGTAAAGTGAAATTGCCTGAATTAGGCAGCCCACCACAACCATTGAGCACATTACTTAATGGATTGACACCTAAGTCTAATCATTTTTTGAACAATATACGAAAGTATAATTCCAGCTTTCAAATGACATCTTTTGGCGCCACAAATATTATAAGAGACAATTTCATGCAAACGTTCAAGGTAATTAAATAGTTTTGTTTATGCAAATTGTACGTTTGTTCTCATTCTATCATCTATTTTATTCAGATTCAAGGTTAAATATACCATCCAGCTGGCTCTTTGTTACCTTTCGACAACGCAGACCACCAATTTTTGCAATTATATTTTATCGGGAACGCGGTAGACGAAGCTGATCGTCGGGGTGCCATTATTACAAATTATTTTCGATTTGCAAAATATGTTCCATGACCACAAAGAATTGGTTCAGTTATTCAAAACGTCGCTTGATCGAATGCCATCTGTCGATCATAAAATTTTTATTCGAGATGAGAAAACACCGGTTGGCAAACATGCAAGGCGTTTCAATGCACACACAGTTGACGAAGTGGCAATAGTCATAGTTGTTGAGCAATTTAACAATCGTGATATTATGCTTCATCGTAGAAATGAACAACTTGAACGTGTATCCGAGACTCATCCCTGTTATGATGTACTACAATATCCTATTTTGTTTTGGAGCGTCCAAGATGGCTATAATTTCAACATTAAAATGATAAATCTAGTAAACGGTAAATTGATGAATAATTTATGATTGATTTTAATTGAAATTAAATTTAATTTAATTCAATTGTAGGTCGCGAAGGAAAAAAAGAAAGTTAGTGCTATGAATTATTACGCGTACAGGCTGCAGATACGGCAAAATCAAGACAACAACATATTGAGGTGTAGAGCACTTTTCCACCAGTATATTGTTGACATGTATGCAAAAATTGAAACGGAACGGGTTAAATTTTCTTCGATTCAACCAAGCCAAATTACGTTCCGAAGAGTATGTTCATTTGCGTGACATTTGCCATTAACAACGATGGTAATGCACAAAGCGTTGGAACTATGATAATATTACCGTCATCGTATGTTGAAAGTCCACGTCATATGTTTGAGTACACGCAAGATGCGATGTCATACGTTCGCCGTTACGGTCGACCAGACCTCTTCATCACCTTCACGTGTAATCGACAATGGGAAGAAATCTCGGAATTAATAATTGTTGGCCAACCATCGAAAGATCGCCATGATATTTTAGCACGTGTTTTTAGACAAAAATTGAAATCACTCATGATTTAATTGTCAAACACGGTGCATTTGGGTCTGTTCAATGTTGGATGTATTCAATTGAATGGCAGAAACGATGTTTGGCTTATGCGCATATTTATATTCGGCTGATTGAAAAAATAAGGCCGAATCAAATTGACGATGTGATTTCGGCAGAAATTCCAGATCAGACAGTGGATCCTGAATTGTTTGAAGTGGTCACCAAAAATATGATTCACGCACCACATGGAGCGTTGAATTTGAATTCACCCTGTATGGTTAAAGGGAAATGCTCCAAACGTTTTCCAAAAAATTTGGTCTCCGATACAGTGGATATCCGGAATATCGACGTCGATCAACTGAAGATAATGGCCATTCGGTAACTTTGAGAGTTAAAAATAAAGATTTGGAGATTGATAATCGTTGGGTTGTGCCATATTCATATTCATATTCATTCAGCCTTTTTACACTGCCGCATCATTGTGGAAGGTGCGGAAAAATGATGCGAGGCGTTTACACCAAAGCCGCATCATTTTTCGCATCATTTTTCTACAAAAACAAATAATGATAGAAACAGCTGTTTGCTATCGATACTCGTCGATACCCCGAATAAATTCAGTATTTTGTAAAAATACTGGACAGAATACGGCACCTTTTGCCAATGATGCGTCGCATGATTTAAGATGCGCCGCATCATTGTCTTCTTTTATCCACAGGGCTCTTATGGGCATCATTGTCGCATGTTCCATTTAACGGAAAAATCCAATGATGCGCCTCAGTGTAAACAGGCTATAAGATTTATAAAGCGCACATAAACGTAGAGGTCTGCAATTCAGTTAAATCTATTAAACACATTTGCAAATACATCAACAAAGGCAGTGATATGGCTGTTTTTGGAGCAGTTGCTAATGTTACCGATGAAATCACTCAATTTCAAATGGGCAGATACATGAGTTCAAATAGAGCAGTATGGCGCATATTATCATTCCCGATCCATGATGGGCATCCCACTGTAGTTCATTTAGCTGTTCATCTTGAAAACGTTCAACGCGTTTTTTCACACACGGAAATGCAATGCGAAGAGCTGCGCAACCGCCAGCAACAACTCTAACTGCATTTTTTTCGTTGTGTCAAGCAGATGATTTTGCGAAAACATTGCTATACGCCGATGTAGCAGAATATTATACGTTGAATAATTCGTCAAAACTTTTTCAAAGGCGAAGACGCGGACGAGCCGTTCATGGTCAGCCAGTATTGTTTCACTCAGATGCGATAGGACGAATTTATACAGTTCATCCTAACAATCAAGAGTGTTATTATTAGTTGCGATTGTTGCTAATAAATTTTCGTGGACCAACATCATTTGAATCTTTGCGAACTGTTGATGAAGAATTGTATGGGACGTATTGCGAAGCATGCGAACGATTAAATTTGCTTGAGAATGACATGCATTGGGATCTTACACTTGAAGATGCAGCATTGTTATAAAGTCCACATCAAAGTCGGACACTTTTCGCAATTATTATAGCCACAGTCCAGCAAAGACAACTGAATTGTGGCAAAACATCAAAATCATTTGTCAGAGGATATTTTACATCGATTGCGCCGTCAAACGGGTGATATAAACATAGGCTATACGACGGATATTTACAACGATGCATTGATCGCTATTGAAGACCTTTGCTTTGCAAAGCATTAGCTCAATTAGGCATGACAACGCCTAATCGTAAAATACACGATATTTTCAACAAAGAACTGGAGCGTGAACAACAGTATGATCATGCCGAGCTTAATGCGTTTGTGCAAAACAATGAGCCACAGTTAAATATCAATCAAAGAACAGTTTACGACAAAATATTGCGAGCTATCGAAGAAAAAAATATGTTATTACATTAAAATTATCATTGTTTAATTTCGGTGGCTTTTTAAACATTAAATTAGTAAGAAGCAAAGCGCGCGGGTTTTTTTTTTTTTTGATTAAATCATCGCATGGATGACCAGATTTTGATCGCAGCTACGTTGCCGCATTGATCAGGTACTTGTTTTTGATCGCAAGTGCAAGACTTGCTCTCGTGTGTTATCTTGTTGGACTTTCTTCTGTAGTGTTATTATTTTATACGATATTTTTTTTATTTATTTTTTTTTTTTTTTAACTTGTTTGCTAATTTACTTATTTTTTGTCCATCAAGAACTCCCTCTAAGCGAGCTTGACTGGTTATGTGTTGAATTGATCAAAAATTAATATTTGATCTCTGTTTATTTTGATTTTACTTTACAAAGTGATAGATTTCTGAAATTAAAAATCGAAATTGGCCTTGCTCATGAAAATGGCCAATTCTCTGAGATGAAGTGGCTCTTTTTTTAACAATAGTTCTTTTAAGTTGTTATAATATCTAAATAAACGAATTTTACCCCTGAGGTTTGCGAATCGTTTACATTCAAAAATTAGATGCTCAGCATGTTCAGTTACATTACATTCAACGTAGCCAAGACATGGCAACGGAACAATGATGCTACAACAACTGCAAATGAACGTGGTCATATACAATCATGTACAATAGTGTCACCGATTACGCTTCTCATTGGCAAATTATAATTGGTCCAATAAACGACCGTTGTCGCCGTTGTCAGGCATATCAATTTAAAGGTGAAGGAGATGGGATGTGCTGTGGGAGTGGTAAAGTGAAATTGCCTGAATTGGGGAGCCCACCACAACCATTGAGCACATTACTTAATGGATTGACACCTGAGTCTAATCATTTTTTGAAAAATATACGAAAGTAAAATTCGAGTTTTCAAATTACATATTTTGGCGCCACAAACATCATAAGAGACAACTTCATGCCAACGTTCAAGGTACTTAAATAGTTTTGTTTATGCAAATTGAACTTTTGTTCTTATTTTTATTTTATTAAGATTCTAGGTCATATATATCTTCGAGCTGGCTCTTTGTTACGATCAATGCAGACCACCAATTTTTGCAATTATATTATATCGGGAACGCGGAAGACGAAGCTGAAGCAGTGTGCCATTACTACCAACACGCGGGGAAAAATATTTTCGACTTGCAAGATATGTTCCATGAGCACAACGAATTATTTTAGTTGTTCAAAACGTCGCTTGATCGAATCTGACGATCATAAAACTGTCATTCGAGCTGATAAAACACCGGTTAGCGAACATGCAAAGCGTTTTAATACACAAACAGTTGACCAAGTGGCAATAGTCATAGTCATAGTTGATGAGCAATTTAATAATCATGATATTGTGCTTCATCGTAGAAATAGTAGAATCCGAGACGCATCGCTGTTATGATGCACTACAATATCCCATATTGTTTTGGAGCGGAAAAGATGGCTATAATTTCAATATTAAAATGATAAATCCAGTAAACGGTAAATTGATGAATTAATTATGATTGATTTTTTTTCAATTGAAATTAAATTTAATTGAATTCAATTGTAGGTCGAGAAGGAACAAAGTGCTAAGTTAGTGCTATGAATTATTACGCAAGCAGGCTACAGATACGGAATAATCAAGACAACCACATATTGAAGTGTACAGCACTTTTCCAACAGTATATTGTTGACATGTATGCAAAAATTGAATCGGAACGGTCGAATTTTCTTCGATTCAACCAAGGCAAATTAGGTTCCGAAGAGTATGTTTATTTGCTTGATGCGATTAACAACATTAACGTTACCATCATGCACAAAACGTTGGAACTATGATAATATTACCGTCATCGTATGTTGGAAGTCCACGTCATATGTTTGAGTACGCGCCTTCACATGTAATCCGCAATGGGAAGAAATATCGGAATTGTTTGTTGGCCAAACATCAAAAGATCGCCATGATATTTTCGCACGTGTTTTTAGAGAAAAATTGAAATCACACATGGATTTAATTGTCCAACACAGTGCATTTGGTACAAAAAATGCGATTACTGTTCCGATTTTTTTTTTAATTTAATTTTTTTTTATTATTTTGTATACCATATAAACAAAAAAATTGCTACCGCTCTTCAAATTTCGGGTTATATATTTTTTTTTACGATTTTAAGAAAAAAAGGCCCCAAAACTACCGAAAAAAAAATAGCACCATTAGCCCTTTTTTTGGTGAAACCCCTGTATTTCGCGGAACTGCCTTTGTAGAATGCACGTGTTCGTTAGTTCTGACTAAGATTACTTTGTTTCTATCATAAAAGTTAAAAATTTACAATAGGACGTGGAAAGCACTGAACTGCGGAGAAGCGCGATCTTATCAAAAAATTGATATTGGATGGAAAAACTTCCAGGGAAGTTGGTTGATTGGTGAGATGCTCCAATAAAAAGATTTAAAACGCCTTATACTATGAAGAAAAAGACTAAAACACGCGGACGAAAACGATCTACGACCCCTCTTCATGTCAAAATACTGATTCGTCAGAGCAAGAAGGATCCCTTCAAGCTTGCTACCGAGCTAAAAAAAAAACTTAAAATTATTTCGACGGACCTAACAGTTCGCCCATATCTTAGGCAACATAACCTTAAAGCCTGCAGCCCAAGAAAGGTACCACTTTTAAACGCGACACATATAACTAACAGCATGAAGTTTGCAAGGGATCATGCAAATTGGACACCCCAAAAATGGAGGAATATTCTATGGTCAGATGAGTCCAAAGTGGTTATTTTTGGTGGAAAGGGATCTCGATGATACGTTAGACGTGCAAAGAATACAAAATACAAACCCCAGTACACCACAAAAACTACTACTACCATACTACTATGGGCCTGCTTTTCCTAATATGGAGTAGGTCCAATACATTGGATAAAAACCATCATGGATCAGCACGTGTACGTGAATATCATGGAGACAGTAATGCTACCCTTTGCAGAATATGAAATTCCGCTCGTATGGGTCTTTTAACAGGACAATGACCCCAAACACACCAGCAAGAAAGCGAAGGAATGGTTCAGGGCAAAATCTGTAAACGTTTTGGAGTGGCCTGCTCAGTCGCCTGACCTTAATCCCATCGAAAATCTGTGGTCCGACGTGAAGAAGGCAGTTGCTGCTTCCAAGCCAACCACTATCGGATCACTTTGGGAAGAAATTAAAGAGTCCTGGTCCAAAATTCCCCTAAAACGATGACAGGACCTAGTTGATTCCATGCCAAGACGCTGCGCAGCTGTTATTGCCAATAAAGGGCACTGTACTAAATATTAAATTATACATATAGATTTAGTATTAATAGTTACAAATGGTAAACTAATGAATTCCTTACTTATTGCTTATTTTTTAAATTTGAAATCCGTTTTTGAAAAGTGGTGCTATTTTTTTTCGCCTATTTTTGTCAGTTTCAAAAAAGTTTCTTAAATAACTAAAAAACGTTAAAAAAAAATATGATTTTTTTGTATTCCCAGGTTTGTAATAGTCTCCCATTTCTAAAAATGTGCTTGAACTTTCCTTAAAGTTAAAAATGTGAATTGGGGAATTGTTTAAAAATTGCTTGTGGTGGTGGTGCTATTTTTTTTTTCACAGCTGTAGCTGTTGTGAGGTCCTATTTCAGGCTGGGATATGCTTCAGTCCTGTCCAGAGTCCGTTACAAGGAATTTGTATTGCTAAGAACTTTAAAGTCCTGGACTCGCCTTTATATTGAATTGAGAGAGTAAGGTAGACTTGGAGAATCCTCGAATTCTTACTATCAAGAATGACTGCCGTTTTGGGTTTTCTGTTTATAATATTTAATTCACTTTATTCGTTTTGTTTATGTTGGTATGTTGTAACGGGAAGCGTTGGCTGGTGGACTGCCGAGTGGGGTATCTTGGCTGGTGAATTGCCCAGGTATGGTCTCTGGGTTTCTGGCTGATGGACTGCCCCTTCTTCGGCCGAGCTTGCCCTTTTTAAGCAGCGGCCGGTTGCGAAGGCGACACTGTGGTCTCCCATGGGGTGTCCGGTAACCAGGAATACTTTCCGCTGACGTGCTGACTTATTACTATTGGGCAATATTTGCCTGCTTAATTGCTAACAATGCTGAGTAAGATATGCTTATTGGTAAACAATGCTATTTCTTATTTATGTCAGCGGTCACTGTCCCTGACGGTTGCGAAATATCGCAAGCGAGGGCAGACCGAGAATCGGCGCGTGGACATAAATGGGTCTGAGCGTTTGTTTTGGCTCGAATTACAATGTTGGAAGGGGAAAGCTAGAATTTTAGGTGGCATGATTTTATTGCGAAATAATGCAATGATATTTATTTTTGGTCAAGCTAGCGAAATAGTGCAAGAGGTAGGGAGACGTATCTGATCGATCATATATCATTGCGACTTAACGCAGTGGCTGGGGGAGCTAGACTTGTTCTTAATTATAAGCGCTGATTGCGCGGCACGTGGGGAGTGCATTGTTTTAGTAAGGGGTAAGTTTTTGGCTCTTAGATTGTGTCGGTGGTTCCACGGAGTTGCCTTCAACGGCCGATGTCCCCCACGGAAAGCAGGTCTTTTCGTAAGCCCGTTTTATTTTAAATAAGTAAGGGTGGTCACATAACCTCATTAGAACACCCACAAATATTCTTACCGCAGTATTTCCTCCTGCTCTAAACCACGCGACAATACAAAGTGAAGCTTAAAATATGGCGGCAATTCATCGTGGCCGAAAATATGCCCGTTCATTCCTGGGCTCAAAATCCATACATTTCAAATATACTAAATGTACTAAAATACCTATCGACTACAGATTAACGTCCCGCGACATCCCCGACCCCGTGAAGAACCGCTTCACTCAAATCCAAAACCGACAGTTTGGAGACGGGACGCATCATAATCCTGGATAGGCCGCCGTCTTTCACGCGCACACTAGCGCGTCTGATGACTCCATCGGCTCCTTTGTAGACCTCTTCCACGATGCCCTTGCACCACTCTCTCCGCGGCAAGGCTGGATCGCAGATGAAGACGATGTCACCCTGGTGAATCGGCTTCGTCCTCTGGCACCACTTCTCTTGGCGCACAAGTGTAGGCAGGTACTCCAAGACCCACCTCTTCCAGAAACGATCCCTCATTAGTCGCGCTATACGCCACTGCTTGCGTGTAGCGCACTCCTTGGGTAGTTCCACATCTTCGCCAGGCGTGTCCGGCAAGTTAGCTACTCCTCTGAGCAGGTCATTTGGCGTCAGCGGGGCTTCCTGGTCCGCTTCCACCGGCAAGTGGGTAAGCGGACGCGAATTCACGATGTTCTCCGCCTCGATTAGGAAACTCACCAGTACGTGATCCCTCGGCGCCACCTCCTTCAATGTGTGGCGCAGGACCCTCTTGACGCACTGCACCATGCGTTCCCAGACTCCACCTTCAGATGGATTCACGGGGCAATTGAATACCCATTCGATGCCTCTGCTCGATAGCTCATCCTGGACCCTCTGCATCTCGAAAACGTCACCAAATCGTCTGGCTTCCCTGTCAGCTCCCACGAAGTTCTTGCCGTTGTCGCTGCGCAGTCTATGTACTGGCCCTCGACGACAGACGAAATTCCGTATCGCTATTATACAGGAATCCGTCGACAGGTCATATGCCAGTTCCAGATGAATCGCCCTGGTCGTCAAGCACGTGAACAGGGCGACCCATCGCTTCTCCTTGTGACGCGCCACTGTTACCCACAGTGGTCCGAAGTAATCCAGTCCTGTATTCTTGAATGGCCAACCATTGGCCTCCAAGCGATCTTCCGGCAGGGGTCCCATTATTGGCGGCATCGGCCGCGCCCTTTGCAACTTGCACACGTTGCACGCTGAGATCACTCTTCGTAATACACGCCTCAGCTTCGTAATCCAGAACTTCGTCCGGATCTCCGTAATCGTAGCATCCACATTTTGATGCTTCATCTTGTCGTGGAAATGATGCACAATCATCTCCGTAAGACTGTGCCTATGTGACAGAATTATCGGCCTCCTCGCACTGTACGGCATGCACAATGCGGCATCAACTCTGCCATAAGCTCGCAGAACTCCACGCTCATCTATGTATGGCGCCAGTCCTCGAGTGTCGCTCCCACTGGCGACTACCTTGCCGTCTTCTGTCGACCGCATCTCGTTTGGAAACGCTTCGCGTTGTGCCTGTCTGACCAACAGGTTCTCCGCGGCCTCACACTCGGATGCAGTGAGGCCGTACTTCTCGAGCTCGCTTCTTTGTCCACGGCACCAGCGCGTGAACCTTAAGACCCAGGCTGTAGTCCTGAGTAGCCGACTGTAGCTCGAGAATCTCTGAAAGGAAATACAAAAGTCGTTCGCACCAACAAGCGAAAACTCACTTGGCATCTCCTCTTCGTCGTTATAATCCAGACCTGGTTCCTGTCCGGAATCAGGCTGTGGCCAGCTGCCCGCTGGCTGCCTTAAAAATGCTGGTCCGCCTAACCAACGTGACTTCTGACCGAGGTCCACGTGGCATTGCGAACGCGTTGCGTCATCTGCCGCGTTGTCGGCTGTTGGCACCCATCTCCATTGGGCTACCTTCGTCGACTCCAAGATCTCCGCCACACGATTGCCGACAAACTGCTTATATCGGCGGTGGGTGCTGCCAATCCATCTCAGCACCGTCTTGGAGTCCGTCCATAATACGATGTCACTGATGGCCACACTGTGTTCCTTTTTGACAGTGTCCATCAGCCTAGTTCCAAGAACTGCTGCCTGCAGCTCCAGCCGTGGGATTGACATTGTTCTCATGGGCGCGCACTTCGTCTTGGCACATACGAAGCTCACCAGCACGTCATCATCCTCATAAGTGACCCTCCAGTAGGCCACCGCCGCAAATGCAGACTGACTTGCATCCACGAAGACGTGCATCTCTATAGCCCGCACCCGTCCATTTCCGAAGTAATGGCGAGGGCCTCGGAACTGTCCCACGGCGTCCATTTCTTTGCGCCAATTCACAAAGGCTCTGTATATCTCACCCGGAAGTGGTTCATCCCACTGGATCGTTTGCCTCCAAATCTCTCGCAGCAATAACTTCGCCGTTATCATGAGGCAACACAAGAATCCCAGGGGATCGAACGTAGACATGACCAAGCTCAAATACTCCCTCTTGGTAGGGACTCGATCGCCGTTCAATACGCTGCTTGGAACTCGATGATACTTCACATTGAACCTGAAGTCATCCGTGGCTGCCTGCCAACACATTCCCAGAATCTTCTGTTCAGCCTCACCCCATCCAACGCTCACGCCTCGTCCTGGTGGGCCCAAGGCCGCCTCCACAACGGGTGAGCTGGATGAAAATTGGCATAGCTCGAATCCAGCGTTCGCATGTATCTCCTTTACTCGGGTAGATACGCTGATGGCTTCGCTCTCGGTAGCGAAGCTGTCCACATAGTCATCCACATAATGACAATCGATGATGGCCTTGACCGCTCTTGGATCCGTATGACGAAACTGCTCGGCGTTTAACGTCTTCACGTAATGCGCAGCGCTTGGCGAGCAGGCTGCTCCAAACGTCATTACGATCATCTCGTAGATGTCAGGATCCCTTTTGTCATCGCCATCTCTCCACAGAAAGCGTTGAGAACATCTGTCTTCAGGTCGGATCAAAACTTGGTGGAACATCTCCTTGATGTCACCACAGACTCCGACGGCACCTTCTCTAAAATGAAAGAGCACAGCTGGCAAGGGTTTATAATGTTGCGGCCCTTTTGCCAGTGCCGAATTTAGCGATGTTCCACAAACTCTGGCTGCGGCGTCGAAAACCAGCCTAATCTTTCCCGGCTTGTTCGGGTTTTCTACTCCAAAGTGCGGCAGATACCACAGTCTGCCACTTCCCACTGCGACCTCATGAGGCTCCAACCGTCGAGCGTATCCTTTAGACACGTAACCATTGATGATCCTAGTGTATTCCTGCGCGAACTGCCCGTTGCGCTTCATCTTCTTCTCGACATTGACCAACCGCTTGTACGCCATGTCATAGCTTTGTGGCAGCACACTGTGGTCGTCCTTCCATAATAAACCTGTCTGGTAACGTTTGCCCAATCTCACCGTGGTCTCTTCCAATGTCTTCTGCGCCCGCACGTCGTCGCTGCCCGCGACTAGTGGCGCAAGCTTCACACCAAAGTTCTCGACATCAAAATAGTCTTCCACCATCCTCTGAATAGTGTCATCCAATGACACAGCTAGGAAGCAAGACCTCGGCGAAGGCGTAAAGACAACCCAGCCCAGCTCGGTTGCGGCCGCATACGGTCCCTGTCTGGCAAACTGTCTCGTTCGAAGTGGAAGTCCCAAATGTCCATGATCCAGTCCAATGAGCAACTTCGGCACCACATTGGTGTAGGGCCTCATTGGCAGGCGAGCATCCTTATGCACGCCTTGGACATCTCGTCGGTGCAGAGTCTGCATCGGCAGGCTCAGGTTCGAAACGGAATACACGTTTCGCAACGCATGGCGAACTGGCTTGCCTGCTCCACTGATATGCAGACTTACCACGTTTGTAGGCTCCCTAGTGGACCTATTTCCAAACCACTGGATATTAAGATGTCGACGCTGGCCTTGCACGTCCAGCTCCTTCCTGAGATCGTCGTCGATCATCGTCACGGATGAACCTTCATCCAGGAGTGCGTATGTATCCACATGTCGCCCAGCTCCGTACAGCGTTACTGGCAGTATACGGAACAGCAGGCGACCTCGTTCTGCGTCGACACAGCTTAACATCCTCTGTACGGGCCCTTCCGCTGCCCGCGGAACACATGCCTCCACCTGTCCGCCCTTCTGTCCTGTCCAGACGCATCCGCTGCCTGCGGCGCGCCTCTGTCCAGGCTACGTCTAGGAACAGCTGACCGCTGGTTGCTCTGGCTGTAGCTTCTGTTGTTGCTCCGTTGCGGCGACCTTCTTCGTTGGTCGTCCGCACCATGCAGCAGACGATGATGCCTCTTCCGGCATCCGTTGAGTTGACACTCACCCTGCTTGTTGCAGGAGCTGGTCATGTGACCACTCCGTAGGCATGAAAAACATAGTCGATGCCTCCTCACATGCCTCCACCTGTCCGGTGGCGAGGCTTCGTTGAAATCACTACAGTCCTTAACTGCATGTTGTCCTCCGCATATTGGACAACGTCTGAGGCGACTGTCTTGATGCTCGCATCGGTCTTGGTCGATACTTGCATGCAGCAGTCGACGCCTTGGTTCTTTCCCTTCGACGTCCATGATAGGACACACCACGTTGGCGTACTCCGTCAGCCAAGAACTAAAATGGACAATGGTTGGAAAGGGTAATATCAAGGCGGCATACCTTGCCCACTCCACTCGTTTGCTTGTAGGGAGCTTGGCCACAAGGTCTTCCATAAGGGTTGGGTTCCCCAAGTGCTGATCTGCCTTCGCTGACTGCAAGAAGGCAGTGAGATTGCTCACACGGGTTGCGAAGGATAATCTTCGCCAGGTTGTGCTCCGAAATAGGAGCCACCTCTCGAATTCCATTTAGCTGGCTGCGTATAAGTTGTTCCGGTCGGCCATACCTAAAGCGCAGCTGCTCGATCACAGCGCTGACGTTACTTGGATGAATCAGAAGCGACTTGACTGTCTCGCGAGCTTCATCCTTCAACGCCTTCATTAATCGTTGGTTATTCTCCAGATCGGTACAATTATACGCGTGAGTGGTTTCCGTAAACGCACAAAGGAAGATCGGCCAGTCTTCTGGCTGACCGCCTAATACTGGCAGATCGGGAAGCTTGCGCGGCATATAGTTTCCACGGCTTCCATTCGGTGTCGTCGAGGCGTAGGATCCCGCTAGTGGTGTTATGGCGTTGTGGATGCCTACACCCGGTGGCACAACTCCATGCGCTGTCTGCGCGGCGCTGGTTGCGCAAAATGGCGTAAAGTAGCTACTGCTCATAAGCAGTGTTGGTCCGCTACACGATGGCGGCTGCGTACAGGCTGTACTGCTCGCACCGGCCCCGTTATGTGGGATCAGGTCTCCACTCATACAAAATGGCGGATCGCTCCAAGATGGCGTCACCAATGACGCCGCACTACTCACCCCGACATCGTTCGGTATTACGGTATCGGTGGCCGTGCTCAACTTGTTCCGGGCTCTTTCCCTTTCCAGCTCCTTCTCCAACGCTGCAATTTTCTCCAAGAAATCTTGCATTGGAGGTGGCTGGTCCTGTCCTGGTACTGAAGCTCCAGCTGCGGTCGTAATACTTCCAGGTTGGGAAGCTACTACGGCGGCAGCAGTGGTCTGGCTAGGAATCAG